>JAASGH010000072.1:0-83329 GCA_023334155.1 Globisporangium heterothallicum | reverse complement strand
GCGACGCCAACAGGATGGAACTTGGACGACCCCAAGACGAGCGAATGCATAGTACAATAACCATATTACCTAAAATCAATAAAAATGCAGTTGTTTTTCATGTGAAAGCAGTCCTTTTGTACGGCACACGCTTGCAAGCAGGGTGATGTCGGAGGTCGTCCAGGTATCCTTCCTGTGTGGGATTTCCGATGGCATCGGCTCCGACATTTCGTCGATTTCTCGACGACATGCACACTTTCTCGGATTCTGCGACAGTTGCTCATCGAGAGCGATTTTCCTCACTCAAACCAGTACCCTCTTTTTGGAACCTCTCGAACGTATAACGTGTAGAAAGGTACTTGGAGAAACGTGAGAATCTGGTGGTGGATCCTCCAAGCAGCCGTGGAACAAACATCTGGTTGCCAGATGCGGGGTGTCGGCTGAAGCAAAGTGTTTGCGTCATTCGAGTCCCTCCTCGCACAACCAGGATCTTTTTCTCTTCCTTCCAACGTCCATCACGTCCACCCCTATCCTGCAACCTTGCGCTTTTCCTGCTCACTTCTCTCGCCCGCATTGCAATTGAACCTCATTTCGCCCATATCGCCCATATCGCCCATTTCGACATTTGAGCAGTGAAGCAAGATGCTGTCGTCTCTCCGTCGCTCCGCTGCGGCGCGCAATGGCACCCTCTCCCCCTTCGGCGTGCGCTTCATGAGTTCGCTCATGTCGGACGTGCACGGCACCACGCACGGCAAGAAGCACTGGAAGAACAAGCCGCTGTTCCGTCGCGAAGGCGACAAGAAGTTCCGCAACGGCCAGGAAGCCGCCGACATGCTGTATGTCTCTCTCCTTTACCATGCTTCGGCAGAGTGTTCGTACCCGCACGTGGTAGACTCACCGTGTGTTTGCGTTTTGGGTCTATTTATTATTTAGGACGGAAGAAGCAGAGCGTCGTGATCCATACCAAGTAAGCTTGCGTTTCCCGTGTTTCCATACCCGATGTGTGCTCTTTGGTTTTATGTTCTTGCTGTGGTACTCACGGCATTTGTTGGCATTCCCACATTGGACGACTACAACAGGCAGAGTGAGTGAAACGTGCACTTGCAAGGGAACGAAGCCAATTTGATGCAACATGTGTGCTCACGTATCTATTGCCTCTGCATAGGTTTTTGCAGGCTGTGACCAGCTTTGTGAACTCGGTGGTTCCTGTCTTCGACCGCTACCCAAAGTACGCTTGGGTCATGAAGACGCTCATGGAGCCAGAGCGTGTCATCCAGGTACCTATCCATCAACCTGTTCATTGCTCTGCTGTCAACAAATGGCTATCCTTGCTAACCTCATCAAACCTATGGTCTCGCATACTTCAGTTCCGTGTTCCATGGATTGATGACACTGGTAACAGTCGTGTGAACCGTGGGTTCCGCGTGCAATTCTCCAGTGCTCTCGGTCCGTACATGGGTGGTGTGCGTTTCCACCCACAGACCAACCACGGCACTGCAAAATTCCTTGCCTTTGAAACTGTGTTCCGTAATGCGCTCGCTGGTCCTTTCGGTAGTGCTCATGGTGGCTCGGATTTCAACCCTGTCGACAAGAGCGAAGCTGAAGTCATGCGATTCTGCCAGAGTTACATGACGGAACTGGCCAACTACATTGGTCCGCACACGGATATCCCCACGGCTGGGGTCGGTGTTGGACCGAAGGAAATTGGGTACATGTTTGGCCAATACAAGCGTTTGCGTCAACTTCACCCTGGCGGCACTGAAGGCATTCTCAGCGGAGGCCAGTACTACTATCCTCAAGTGACTGGATACGGTATCGTGCACTTCGCGAACCGAATTCTCGAGTCCCGCGGAGAATCCCTGAAGGGAAAGCGCTGTTTGATCTCTGGATGCGGCACCGTCGCACTCAGTGTCGCCGAGAAATTGTTGGATCTTGGAGCTATTCCAATTGGTTTGAGCGATTTCTACGGATGTGTGATCGAGCCTGAAGGCTTCACGAAGAAAAACCTTCAAGAGCTGAAGCGAATTAAGTCCGAGCGCAGTGCTCGTATTGGCGCTTACATCATGACCTCCACGACGGCAGTGTACCACCCTGCGGAAGAAGCCAGCATTTGGGAAACCAGCTGCGATTATGTCTTCCCATGTGCGATTCAGAACAATATCAACGGAGCCGACGTTAAGAAGCTCATCAAAAACGGATGCAAGGGGATTTTTGAAGGCGCCAACCTTCCATGCAACGACGAGGTATGCGCCTGCTTGGAGGCGTGTGGAACGGCATTTGATCGTTGGCGCACTAACTTGTGCTGTGTTTACCTGTAGGCTATTGAACTCATCAAGCAAAACAACCTTGCGTTCGGACCGAACAAGGCGTCGAACGGTGGATCGGTATGGTTTAGACAATCGTACTATGGAATCCCTGGTGATTCAATGCGAACCGCTAAACGTGTTCGTCTTTTGCAGTTCGCTCTAGCTACGAAGGGTCTTGGCACGACCGAGCTTTCTGAAGAGCAATTAGATTCGATCGTCAAAGGTAAGAGATTGAACCTACTGCGTGACCTTTTCCGTACTTATTGACGAACTGACACCGTGCCTGTTTGCGCGTGTTGATAGAGTACATGACCGAGCTTCATGACCGTATTGCAGCTACTGCCGAAGACTTCAAGGCTCCAGGAGATTTGCACGTCGGAGTGAACATCGCTGGCTTCCTGAGCGTTGCCCAGGCGATGTTCCGTCAAGGAGTGGTGTAAGCGTGTTATGCTTGATGTCTGTAGTGAATGATCGCAAATGCAACGTTGTTCGAAAGGTCCACTGCTTGGTCGCTGCTAAAACTCTGCGGTTGATTGTGTGTCGAATGATGCCTACCTTTTTCAAGTGCTCGCTGACCTGTAACGCCGTAAGTTTGAGATAAAGGTCGGCTAGCACGGCATGTGGAAACCAACCTGGTGCAAGTGAGTTCAGCTCACGCAGTCCACATCAGTCCTTGAACAAGGCAATGAAGAACCCTGCAGGAACTCGCTCTTGATTCATTCGTGACTGGAGATGCTGCTTGTTCGTTCTCGCTGCCAAATAATGGAAGAAAACGCAAAAGCAGGGCGACTGGCGTCTCTCCAATCCCAACCATACGGTGTGGAAGACAGAACTGGTAGATGAAGGCGATGGAGTGTGGTGTCAAACACGGATTGCTTGCTGCTGGCAAAGCTGTGGTTTTCAGAATGGGCGACCCTCGGTTCGCCATGGCTTTTTCTGGCACCTTGCTCGCCGCTCAAGTGGTTTGGTGACCGAAAAGGGCTTCTTCCTTCTTTTCTGCGGAACCTGCGTCACAGCTTCTCCGTATTGCTGTTTCACATCTGCGGAACGAGCGGTTTTTGTTCGCGCTGACCTCATGCAGGTGCGCCACACAAGGGAATATATTTGGAGAAGCACACACACACACACGCACACATGCACATACTGCATCGAAAAAAGCCTGTTTGCGCGATGCAAGCCGCACATGACGTCTGTCGCGTTTTCTTCGTTGCGTTGGTGCTTACCTGCTGTCAGTTGGTCCCATTCGGACTCGCTGCGGACGCTAATGGACTCGTTTGCGAGCAAGTGACGCTGAGCGCGACCTCGTCCGCCAAGTGGAACGTGTTCTGCGACGCCCTGGAATCCACGAAGCTGACCTTCAATCCCCGTCTCGTGAGGAACTTCTTCGTCGATCATGGGAAATCCATAGCGCTGCAACCGTCTGAGCCCACTCAGATCTACCTCTCGTCCGCATTCCACCGCATCAAACCGCTCATCTCGTCCAACCTCAGTATCTTGTAAGTGCATTTGATATATGCCTCCTGAACCTCCCATCTCGATGCTGATTTCTCGGTTCTCCCTCCTGCGACTGCAGCTCTCTGTCGGCTGAGCCTGGATGGGTTCATACGGATGCCGTGTCAATAGATCCCATGGCGTTCGCGAAGCTCCCAGCGCTCGAAGTTCTGTGAGTCTCTCCCTATTGCAGCGTCCCGCTTTGTTTCACTCTCGAAGCGAATATTGGATATGACATATTGTTTTGCGCAGAGAGCTCCACGACATCCCCCTTGCAGACCACTCGCTGCACCTTGTGCTTCCACCTTCAATCAAGAAAATGTACGCCTCAAACGTGAACAAACAAAGTGCAAAGCAGCGCATGCAGTCTGACCACGCTCCCCTCCTTCCTTGTCCAATAGCGCTATTGTCGGGTGTGGTCTCCAGAAAGTCTCCATCGAAATGGTCGATGGCTCACCGATCTCCTCCTCGAATCTTCTGGAAGTGTATGTGTCACCCAAAGCCACGTCGCAGCCACTTTGGATTGTCCTTCCTCACGTTGGATCTCCTATTTCTGTAGGGACCTGCACACCAACGCTCTCAGTGAGATTCCAGAGTTCTTTTACGCTCTGCCGAGCGCCATCGCAAAGTAAGAAGACAATGCACCCCTGCCAGTTCTCCAACGCTTGCGTAGAAAGGAAACTCACACATTTGTGTCCTTGCGCGCAGTCTTGATGCTCGTTTAAACCGTTTCGATCGCATCGCGGTACCCACGTCAGACGAAGAAACTCTCGCAAAGTGGATGCAAGCGGGAACGCTGCAGATCGACAACGTTCGTCCAGCGGAAGACAGATGTGCTGACGGCGTCTTGAAGCAGATCAATGGTCTTTCCCAAGTGTTTTCTGTTTGTGTGACACCTCCCTCTACGGTTGGGAGCGAGGCGATGCTTCTGGTGGGTAACTCAGTCGGAAGTGGCTCAGACGCCGCCAGTGGGGATGCTTCTGGCTCGGAAGATAAGCCATCAGCGTCAACCTCAGGACCATCGTCGTCGGATTCCGGAGCATCTAACGAAAGCTCACGCGAGTCGTCAGAGGAGGACGATGGTTCCTCTGACTCTCACAGAACGCGTTCGCAGTCGAGTACTCCGTCGCCACAAGCAGACTTGGGTACAAGCGCGACAACCATCGCCAAAAGCACGAACGATGACGACACCTCGTTCCCTGCCATCATCGTTGTCTCCCTCTCCTGCGGCATAGCAGCGGCACTCACAATCGGGTACTTCTTTTTTCGACGACGTCGCCAGCACGAACGGTCTTCGGATCTCTCCGATGGATACGACAAACCACGTCGTCCGCTTGGCTCACTGTTCACATCCACTGCGACTGAAGATGTCTCGTTCTTGGAGAGAAGCAACTCGCTCGCGGCTTTGGCATCGTGCTCAATGATAACGCCTCCACCAGAGGCACGCGTGAGTCGGGAGTCACAACACGAAGGCGGACGTGCGTCGGCACCTGCGACCCCTATTGGCGGAATCTTTGAGGCTGCCAAGTACAGCTACTCGAACTTGAACTCTCCAAGCGAGCTCGCTGCCGCCGCGCACGGGTTTGTTATGAGCAAGAGTCTGCAGTCGCTGACTGGAGTAACCAATTTGTCCTTTGCCGAGGTTGGTAATCCCGTCGGAGATCGAATCGCCACAAGACGAAGGCTGCGAAACGTGCTGCAGGGTATCTTGAATGATGGCGGCACCGTTGAAGTCAATGAGCAAATGTACGAGTGCTACGGCGCTCTGGATGAGACCCAGTACAGTTTCCTTTGCAAATGTCGCCCCGTGCACGACGCGAGCAATACTGCTTTGTGGCTGAAGCTGTTCGTCGAGCATGACGCGATTTACGCTGCGAAAGAGCACCACGTGCTCCAGTTACTGCATCAAGAGCCGAGAGCAGCGAGGTTTGTTCCGCGACTGGTCGATGCTCAAACGCAGAAGAAGCTCGATGGCGTGAAGTGCTCCGCGTTGCTCATGGAAATGGGCAGCGCCACGACCTTTCTGCATGTCGTGCGCGGTCAAATGGAAAAATCGTCCCAGTTTTCCGTCGCGCACCAGCTGAGTCGAGTTGTCCATGCCTTGGAATGTCTGCATTCGCGTCAATACATGCACGGGAGCTTGAATATGGAGAGCATCGTGATTTTCGACGACGATACGCTCAAATTCCGCGATTTAGAGCACGCGACTCGCTTCAAGGGTGATATTCACGGCTACGCGTCAGCATCCGCGGAGTTTTTGCCTCCAGAGATGGCTCGCCATGTGCTCTGCGATGGCTACTGTGATGGATCGGATGGTAGTAGCACCAGTGCGGACCCGATCGCAGCGTCCTATTCGTTTGACATCTGGAGTCTCGGCATCGCGATTTTGAAGATGTACTCGAGCAGCAAGCATCTCGATGAGTTTAGCGGGTGCAATGAGCCAGCTGACATACTACTGCGTCTTGCCGAACCGAGTTTCAACTTTGAGCGCTCGATCGCGCTCTATGTGCCCCACGAGGACGTGAAGGACCTCGCGCGTCAGTGTCTGCAACGCGAGCCGAGTTTTCGTCCAAGGATCGATGCGATTCTGCGACACCCAGTGTTTCAAGCGCACGAGCATGAGTTGTCGCTCCAGGAGGTCGCTCGACCTAGTTTCGTACCACAACGAAACGGTCCAGCGGTGAACACTAGTGACGAGAAGAAAGCGCAAGAGGATACGCCTCCAAGTCTCTGGTTCTTCTTGCCGCCAAAGCAGATCGGCTTGGATCAGTGTCTGTCCATTGACGAGTGGGTGGCAGAGATGAACCTACTGCTTCAAGAGAGGAAACCCGACGAACCAGAGCTTGCGCTCCCTCTTCTGTTCATGTGCGAGACGAGCATGGGGCTCAGTCGCCCATGCGACTCGACGGGTCCTTACAAATCGCGTCTATCTGTTCCGCTCTCCTTGCTCTCCCTTGTCGTGCCGCTCGTGCAGGAGACGATACTGTTCTTGGAAGCCAAAGCGATTCTCTCGGAGCTCCACATCGCCCAAGTGAGTGGGCTGGGCAAGCGCCAATGGAGTGAGCTCATGAAGTTTTATCGCGCACTGGAGAAAATGCTGCTGGCACCAGTGAGCGCATTCACGTTGATGATGCTCAAACCTCTCGAGGAGATGTTAGCGAACGGAGACCGCGCCAACGCGCAGCAGGTGCTGGACGAGGTGACAAACCTCGCCTTCAGCCAGGAGAAGCGCGACCACGTGCAGAGTCTGCTGGACATCATCGCGACCACCGACGCGACGGCAGCGACGCTCAAGACCAACCAAGAGTGGTCGGGGCTGCGCAAATGCCACGTGGAGCGCGAACCATCCGTCGGTCTCTGCAACTCGCGATGGCTTTGTCGCGACCATCTACCCTGATTTCGAGGGAACCTCTTTTTTGCTAAATGTTCCTTTGTCGGACCTTTTTTCGGATCTTCCGCTCCGCAGTGTGCATGACGAGCAAGCTGCACAAAGTTGGTGATCAAATCGTGTGTGTGTGTGTGTATGAGAGTTTTTGTTTTATCAAGTGCAAGAATACATACTAAAGATACGACGTGTACATGGAGATAGCGAGTGGGTGCTCGGATAGTATATAGGACGACAAAGGGAGAGATGAAGGGAGAGCTTCTCGGTCGGCTTACGCTTGGGTGAGGAGCGCGTTCGAGTCCTCCTGCTCTTGCTTCTTCGACTTGATGTTGATCACGGTCTTGCCGCACACGCTGTAGCGGTATCCTGGCGCAAAGCGGTCGCTCGGGTTCGTGCGCACGAGGAAGATCACAAAGAACCCGATGATGACGACCACGAAGATCTTGTGGATATTGGAGATGTACGCCTCGGCCGCCGTCGTGCCAACCGCGATGGCATTGCGGTACGCGCTGTTGAAGGAAATGCCACCGACCACACCGCCGATGGACCAAGCCGTCAAGATGAGACCGTGCATGGCGCCAATGTTGTACGCGCCGAACATGTCGGTCAAGAAGCACGGGATCGTACCGAAGCCGCCGCCGTAACTGGCCGTGAGGATGAACACTTCAATGCAGAACATTGTGTAGCTCTTGTGGCGGATGAGGTACGGGAGGGTGCCGACGATGATCACCTGCGACGCAAGCGTGTAGTGGTAGATCATCTTGCGACCCGCGGCAGGCTCGACCTTGAACAGGCGGATGAGAAAGTCGGAGATCGCGGGGAACAGCAAGCGACCGCAGCAGTTGAACACGCCGTTGATCGACACGATGTCAGCACCTTGGTCTGCGGTCTTGCCGAAGAGATCCACGCACATACTGGACAGCTTGGAGAGCACGATGAGACCGAACAGCTGGTTGGCGAAGAACATGATGTACATGAACATGAAGTCGATGGTCTTGATGGCGCCAATGAGCGTGAGTTTGCGCACTTGCGTGCTGGCCGACGTGGTTGGCTCGACGACTTCTTGCATGTCACGGGCCGATGGAGTCGTGATGGACTCGTATTCGTGGGACGACATCACGCTGAGTTTCTCGCCCCGGCGCGATGCCTCTTCCGCCTCCGCGACGGCTTCCCCGTGAATGTTCAGACCGCCAACAGTGAACTCGTGGTGCGGCGAGCGAAGCACGATAGCACAGATGAACATGGTGGTCGCCATCACAAAGCCGACGACAAGGAACGTGGACGACAAACCCACGGCCTTGATAATCGGCAAGTACGCCTTGCCCCACACGACGGAACCGGCGCCGTATCCGCCGACAGCGAAGCCAGCAGCAGTGCCACGGTAGTCTGGGAACCACTTCTGAAGCGCCGAAACAGGCGAAATGTAGCACAAGCCCATGCCAAAGCCACAGAAGACGCCGTATCCGATGTACACACCGGCGATGGCTTCGTAGTGGAGCGAGATCGCGACAATGATGTTACCGAGCAGGAAGGCGCTGGTGCCAAGCACGACTCCAGCGCGAGGGCCGTGACGCTCGATCCATGGACCCATGATAGCAGTGGTCGTGCCGAAAACACCCACTGCCGTGTAAAACGCATTCACGGCTTTTTCAGCCTTGGCGTTGCCATACACGTGGATATCGATGGGTTTGTTGAACACGGACCACGAGTAGAGCGAGCCGATGCAGAACTGCACGAGGAACGACGCGAAGAACAGGTACCAGCGAGAGAACTTGATGCCTGGCACCGACAAGTAGCGGTTCTTGCCCAGGTAGAACGAGATGAGGTGGTCTTCGGCTTCGTCCTGCTCGGCCGTGCGGTGTTTTGGCGGCACGGTCCAGTGCTTCACGATGCCCGCCTTCACCTTCTGGGTGCAGGTCTTGTTGGAAGGTGGAGGAACGCCTCCGGTTTGCTCGTCCACGCCCATAGTGCTGCTGTACTCGGTGCTTCAACTGGTGTTGTGGTGTCGTGTGGAATGCGGAGTGCGTGGTCCGGCGCAAGTTGAGGAATGCGAGTTGCTCAGCCAACCCCCAGAACCGCCTTCAAGGGCTGTCTGTCTGCTGTCGCCCACACTCCGACGGGAGACTTCAACTTGGGCGATACAAACATACATCCTCTGCACCATGCTGATGTCACCTGCCGAGCTGCTGGTTCATCTGCTGCTGTCGAGGGAACGTGTTAAAGCCCACCCCAATCTTCAATCTTGCGTTTCACGAGGAAAAAACCTGAAGCACCGACAAAAAGTGCTACAGCTGCACCTGCTTTTGCCCATTCCGCTCAGATGATCACCTGGTTTTGGACTTGCAAGGATTAGAATCCGTTAAATCTTTTATACCCTTGCTAAAGCGATATTGGACGTTTCGAGGTAAACATACTGTGTGGAGCTTCTTCCACCTGTATGATTTGAGAATGGAAGATGGGTTGATGCTCGCATTTAGAGGTGGTAACGCGGTAGGGTTCAAGTGTATGTTGATTGGGGGGAATAGATCGCGTTCAGTGGGTAGGGTTGCGTGGATGTGCAACTCTCTTCGCAGTGTACGTATTAGCTTTGAGGAGTGTCGACGACACAACCAGAAGATAAAAAGAAATGAACACAGAAACAGCGACCACAGCCACACACACACACACATCAACTTGTTCTGCTCTTTCTCGCTCTATTGCATCGACGCTGGTCTGCTGTGGGGGTTTGGGGACGACGCTGTCTACGATACCTCACCCACGCACAACCCATTGCGACTCGGAATGCTCATGCTCTTAATGTTCTATGGCATTGGTGCACCGAGTCGCAGTCCAGACGTCAGTCGCCGATCGGTTGTTCATTGCAGGATTGTGTTTCCATTCTTCAGGATGTTGGCCACCCTTCGATAAAAAGCGCCGATCTTCAGAAACGACGAACCAAACCAACAATCGTCTTCCCGCAACAATTTACGACTCTCTGCAAGTGCACAGCGCTAACGATTGGCGTTCTCATAAAACGCTGTCGAGACGACTGTCGACTGTGCTTTATCTCTCTCTCTCGCTCTCTTGCTTGCATCTGTTTCAAGATGCCGGTATGCGAACTCGAGTGCAGCTTCAAGGTGTCGATCCTTCTGATTTATCCGCATCCTGGAAAGACTTTTTTGGATCTTGGAGCTTGAGAATCCATCAGATCTTCCCAAATTTCAACTTGCGCTACCTCCCGATACCTGCGTGCTTCGAGTGTCCACGTTTCGCCATTCATTACGTTCGCGAGGCTCTCTCAGCATGCTTCGTATCACTGCTGTGAGATCACTACCAGTACGTCCTCGATATTCAGTGTAACCGGGTCGTGTAGCAGAGGACTCGCGCGTGTTGCAATCATAAAAAGTCACCGGTATAAAACGCGCAGTTCAAAGTGTAGAAGAAGAAAGAGGAGATGAGTGAGTGACGCTGTGACTTCTTCTCTTTCTTGCCATTGCGTCTCACGTGAATTCGGTGGATGCTGCTGTCATTCGGAGCCCAGCGATTGGCCAAACGGAGCTGCAAGTGCACCCCTTTATACAGCCACCAGGACCCTCACACTCAAAAGGAGTCCTTGCTCGCTGTGTCGCGCCATGTGCGGATCCATCCTTTGGGGCATCTTTCAACATTGCGTTTTCATTGTTTCTTGTGTCCTCCCTCTCGGTTGTTGCACTTGGAAGCTTCGTTGCCTCGCTGCGTCTTCTCTGGCGCCATTCTGGTGTTTTCTACCTGCCATGGATACACTGGGAGTGTTCTGTTCCGCGTGACTGACTGCTGCGCCGCGCGGCGGCACCGGCACGGCAAGAGCGACGACATTTCGGAGGTGCCATGCATGCATGCAGATTCTTTTTCTTAATAGCGGTGGTGCTATTGGAAGCAGAGGTGGGACATTTGTTAGGTGGACATGTGGGGTTCCGGTGCAAAAGCGCGTGTACAAAGACCTGGATATGGACGCTCCATGCTTGCATTGCGTTTCCAGCGTATTCGTGTGTATGATTAATGCCGCTTTAATAAAAGCGGATCATGAGCGCGATGCGGGAGAGAGATGCCGTCCCTTGACGCTGCCATTTGAGAAAAAACACGCATCGCTGACTAGCGAAAACGCACCACAAGCACCACTCTGCCACTGTGTGCGAATATGCGTCCATGCGGTGTGTGTCCGAGTGAGCAGTGCATGCTGATAATGCAAGGTTCTCGGTTGTTCCAGCGTGCGCAATCTGCCGTTCTTTCTGTATCTGTGCATTTGTGTGTGTGTGTGAGAATGTTTAGGTTCGCCTGCTTCCGCGTTCCCTGACCATGATTACATCTGTTGCAAGATGTCTGTCCACTGCTAAAGAGTCGGAAAGCGCGTGCCTTCGCTAGTCGAAGCTGCCATCGAACGGAAGAGCGTTGCAGGTTTGCTCTACTGTGCAACTGGCATGCATTTCAATCGAAAATCCTTGTGTTGTTCATTATTATGTGCGAGCAGCACTTTCGGTCGTCACTTCGAGGCATATTCGTCTGCGCGACGGACGACTGACTCGAGCGTCAACTCGATCGATTAATGTTGTCTGCCGGATGATATGGTTCGATCAACTCCCTCCGACACATCTTACTTCTACAATCCTACCTCGCACCGTTGTTCCGACATTGTGAGAAGTGTGAAGAAGTGTTACGAAGGAAACGTCATCTTGTATGAAATATTAGAGATACTAGTATATAAAGGACGACAAAAGGGGAAGAGAGTGCAAGTTGGCTCGCTCGCGTCCACAACGCTTAGGCGTTGCTCAAGAGCAGCGCGTTCGGGTCTTCCTCTTGCTTCTTCGGCTTGAGGTGGACGACTGGCTTGCCGCACACGCTGTAGCGGTACCCTGGCGCAAAGCGGTCGCTCGGGTCCGTGCGCACGAAGAAGTTGAGGAAGAAGCCGAGCACGAGGATGACGAAGATCTTGTTGATGCTTGAGATGTACGCGTCGGCAGGCGACGTGCCGTCGGCGACGGCGTTGCGGTACGCGCTGTTGAAGGAAATGCCGCCACCGACACCGCCAATGGACCACGACGTCAAGATGATGCCGTGCATGGCGCCAATGTTGAACGCGCCGAACATGTCGGTCAAGAAGCACGGGATCGTACCGAAGCCGCCGCCGTAACTGGCCGTGAGGATGAAGGTTTCAATACAGAACAAAGTAAAGTTCTTGTGGCGGATGAGGTACGGGAGGGTGCCGACGATGATCATCTGCGCGACCAGCGAGTACCAGAAGATCATCTTGCGACCGGTGGCAGGCTCCACTTTGAAAAACTTGATGATCGCGTCCGAGATCACGGGGAACAAGACGCGACCGATCGAGTTGAAGGCGCCGTTGATGGACACGATGTCGGCACCCTGTGCGGACGTTTTCCCGAACAGGTCAACGCACATGCTCGAGACCTTGGAGAGCACGATGAGACCGAACAGCTGGTTGGCGAAGAACATGAGGTACAGGAACTTGAAGTCGATGGTCTTGATGGCGCCGATGAGCGTGAGCTTCTTCACGTGAGCTTGCGCGGATGTCGTCGGGTGCACGGCTTCTTCGACGTCGTGAGCCGAAGGAGTCACGATCGATTCGTACTCGTGCGACGACATCACGCTGAACTTCTCACCTCTGCGCGATGCCTCTTCGGCTTCGCCGACGGCTTCCCCGTGAATGTTCAGTCCGCCGGCCGTGAACTCGTGGTGCGGCGAGCGAAGCACAATGGCGCAACAGAAGAGCGCGAACGCCATGACGGCGCCTACGAAAACAAACAAACCCGGCAAACCCACGAGATCAATGATCGGCAAGTACGCCTTGCCCCACACGATGGAGCCGGCACCGTACCCGCCGACAGCGAAACCAGCAGCAGTGCCACGGTAGTCTGGGAACCACTTCTGAAGCGCAGACACGGGCGAAATGTAGCACAAGCCCATGCCAAAGCCCGAGACGAAGCCGTATCCGATGTACAGACCCGCCACGGCCTTGTAGTGGAGCGAGATCGCGACGATGACATACCCGACGAAGAACGCGCTCGCTCCGAGCAGAACACCAGCGCGAGGTCCATTGCGTTCGATCCAAGGACCCATGATCGCCGTCGTAGAACCAAAGACGCCAACTGCGGTGTAAAACGCATTCACGGCTTCCTCGGCCTTGGGGTCATTGTACAGGAGCGTATCGATGGGTTTGTTCAGCACCGACCACGAGTAGAGCGAGCCGATGCAGAACTGAATGAGGAACGCGGCAAAGAACAGGTACCAGCGAGAGAACTTGATGCCGGGAACGAACCAGTAGCGGTTCTTGCCCAGGTAGAACGAGATGAGGTGGTCTTCGGCTTCGTCCTGCTCGGCCGTGCGGTGTTTTGGCGGCACGGTCCAGTGCTTCACGATGCGCGCCTTCACCTTCTGGGTGCAGGTCTTGTTGGAAGGTGGAGGGACTCCCGAAGCTCGATCTTCTGCTTTCATAGTGACCTCGCGGAGCAGAGGGGACGTGGAGACTGTAGCAGCTGTTGTCGAGTGCGTCCAGCGACGCAAATTGGGGAATGAATGAGTTGAACGGTTGAATGAATGAGAGAGCGAAGTGCCAGACGACATCGGAGAGAGCTACCTTGACCTCCAGAACAACCGTGCACCTTGTTGGAGCTTCGAGAGGACCAAGAGCTGAGCCCCCTGTCTGCAGCTTCAAGAGCTGCAACGAGCTGCCTGGGGGGGAAGAGGTCTATCGTATCAGTCGCGCACTTCAACGTTGACAAACATGGCTGTGCTTCCCGATCTTCAATTTTGCGTTTCGAGGGATTTCGTGGGGTGGTGTCATGGTGGCAATTGTGCAGCGGTCTCACCGTTTTCTTTTGTTCGAAAGGCTCCGGTACCTCAACCACGCAGCACACTCAACAGGGGGCGTTGCGTCACTCCATGAACGCTCACGATCCTTTTGCGCGATGCGAGCTCCAGATCCGTGCTTGTTGATGTCGATACAACTGGCGCTACAACGATCCAGAAAAGTTCTAGAATGGAGTCTATACTGAAACTAGTACTAACGCACGGAATAGGGAGATGCAGCGCTTCAGAAATCTTCAAAACCATGAGTCGAATCGCCTAAAGCACGCCCCCCTCAGCAGCTACTCGCTAAAGAATCGTGGAATAGTGGAAGCAGCAAAGACACGTCGGGGCACGGCGCGAAATGGAATGCAAAACGGTGGCTCGAGATTTCCATTTTCCAACACCATTCAGCAGCTTGCGGCTCCAGCTTGCTGATTTTCCAACTCTTTTCCAGTTTTGCATTGGCGGAGTCTCGTTTGAAGAGACATTTACGAATCAGCCGACAAAAGAGGAACTCCTGTCCCAAAAGACGACGATGTCTTCCTTTTCTGCACCATGCAACTCTCTTCCCATTTCTTCTCGTTTCAAGCATGTCCCCCTCGTTTGATAGCTGATGCGAACCCACGTCCTCAAATGTGAAACGCTCTCACATCAGATCTCTCCTGTGATTTGAAACCTTATCAGCGCTCATCTTCCTTCCTTCTCTCAGTTTCAACTTGGGAGCAACTTACAGTACCAACACTCCGTACCTCGAGTTGAAGTATGGAGTCTCACGCATGCTACTACTTGAGCAAGGGAACACTATCTGCCGTTGTCATTCGAATGCCCTCGAGAATACATTTGAATGCAGGGGGGAAAAAGTATTCCGTTTGAGGGAATGAAGCACAGCAAAAAATGCGGTGTCAAACACACTCTGTAGAGAAACGCAGCCATCGTTCCAAACCGAAGCAGCGCTCTCCTTGCGTTTCCCGTGAATGCCTCGACCGATTGGAACCCTGATTGCGCACTTGTGTCGCTGCACTGGCGGCCAGCGATTGTCCAAACAGAGTGCATCTTGTCTTCTTTCCAAGAAGGCACGCCGTTTCTTTGCGGCATACTGGATTCCGTGTTGCTGGCATTCCCTCGAGGAGCGTGGTTGACTGGGTTTGCTGTTGCGACGGGTGGGTTTGCTGCATGGAGTGCATTCCGGCGGCGTGATGGCATTGGTCGCGTTTTCTGTGTTGCGTGAATGCGTCCCTGTTTAACGACCGCGCAGCAAGAAACAGGACAGCGATGACGCAGGTCCCGGTGCCTTGTGTGTGCTGAGCGTAGAATCGCTCCGTGTGTCTATGCCGCCACCGCCATGGAATGCACGGTTTGGAAATGTAAAACGGCGCGGTATCCGCTCGCATATACACCAAGCGGGCGATGTCTTGCTGTAGTATGGTCGTGACTGCTTTTCTACATCTGAGGCGCGAATATGATCGTGGACGGGTGGGTGTGGGGTCCAGTCTTACTGCGAGTGCATCACCGATTCCGGACACTTCAGCTTTTTGGGTCGCTTCTGAGGATCCAGGGAATGCTGGAGTCAGCGAGAGTTGCTTTTGCCATTGATCGGTCTCCTTCTTTGGTTGTCGAGATGAAAACCCGCCAATCCACGAAAATCGCCGCTGAGTGTCTTGCACCGATACCCTCCACACAACAGCACTCCTTTGGAGGTAGTCGGATCAGTGATCTGCAAAATGACGCATTGCCAGACAGCGTGACTTGGAATAGAGAGAGAGAGAGAAAAACCATCGCACATCCATAGACGAGTGTATCCACGACAGAAAAGAGACAGCTCCGGTATTCAGCTCTCCAAATACCTATAGAAACGCATACCCTTCTGGATACGTTCAAAAATGCATCCGCATTCCTATACAAGTCATGGTACATCTGCCTCTATAACTAGGTATGCATCTCCAGATGAGATTGCCAATAAATCAAGGGGGGAAATGAACCGCTCTCATGCACGACTCCTTACCGCCGCTGCCTGTCAGTCACGCGGACCTGACGAAGCTCTTCCTTCCTTCCTTCCTTGACCGTTATTCCCCAAGCAGTCAATCACCACACACATAACCTCCATCACCATGAAGACCTCGTTCGTGCTCGCGCTTTCGCTTCTCGCCGCTCTCCCGAGCGCCTTCGCTGCGTCTGCGTGTACCCCGGACGAACTCGAGGCGATCTCCACGGCCGTGGTTGCGCAGAGCGGCATCATCCACACCTGCGAACTCGACACGGGCTACACGCTCTTCCCGTTCAGCACGTACCCGACCGGCGACCAACAGAAGCACGTGTGCATGGGACGCAGCTGCCCCACGGCCATCTCGAACTTGAACGGTCCCAAGCTCCCAGAATGTCTGATCGCCGTCGACGGCAGCGCACTAGTGACCGTCGCCGACTTCCTCAAGAACATCTGCGTCTTCGCCTCAGTGGACTCCACGACCTCCACTCCGTCCAGCGATGCCGTCGCATCGGATGCTTCCAGTGCCGAAGACGATGGCTCCGACTCGTCGTCGGATTCTTCGTCGGCGTCTGGATCGGATTAGAAAACAATCACCACTTTCTCGAGTGATGGTGTATTAAAATTCTCGCAGATACTTTTCCTCCATTTGTTCCTGTGAATACATGTCAACCATCTTGAATTTCGCCAAGCGACCTTCACTGGATTTCCGTTTTTCCTCTTCTGATACCAGCAGTTTGAGTGCTATTGATAAAATGCCTTTCTCTCGAGGATCTCGGTGAAAAGACGTCCACTCTTGCTCTCCCTCGCACGCAATGGAGCTCTCGGAAGACTTGATCAAGCGACGAAGCAAGCACTTCGACCTTACGTGCATCACCCTCCTGGACCTCTCCAATGCTGGTGCGCTGTTCTTGCAGCCGCGCGTGCTCTCCGCTGAAAGTGGTCAGCTAACTTGATTCGGTTGCTATCCAAAAAGGTATTGATCGCATCGCGCACCTGGAGAAATGCGTCAACGCAGCGGAAATCAACTTTGCAAGCAACCAGGTAGATGCGCTGTTCCGTCCACTTCCTGGAACCCCTTCACCCTCGTTGGCGACTCTGACCATTCCTGGGATGCCACCAGCTGCGAGATCTGGATGGACTCCCGTCACTCGCTTCGCTGCGATCGCTCAACTTGTCGTGCAACAGACTCACCTCCATCGGTGAAAAGCAAATATTGCCATGCGTGTCTGAGAGCAGTGTCTCTGTCAACCTCCAACTGATCTGTGCTACGTTTTCTGTACGGATCAGACGATCTCCCGAGTTGTCCTGGTGTTGAAGAGCTCTCCGTTGCTGTAAGAGTCCTCGATTTCGCCATTCCAAAAGTTCTTAGACGTGTGTATCATGACCGCTTTTCCACAGGCGAACCAGATCGCCACTATTGATTTCCGCTCTCTCGCCTCCAAAGTACGAAAGAATGATCGTTTCTGCTGGGAGTGCTTGCCTGCCGCGGCGCTCAATTTAGTTTCTCCCAACCCACAGCTTCCGCAGCTCCGAAGCCTCCACTTGCAAGACAATCCAGTCGCAACGAACAGCAACCTAATCGAGCTCGTGAAAAGTGCTTTCCCGAACCTGCTCTTGTTGAACGGGGAAGCTGTCGCATTGTTTCACGTAAGCGTTAGCCACATTGTTTTTTCCGCCAACTTTGAACTATTATGTGCCTCTCTTCACCAGCTCGTCCAAGATGCTGCAGCTGCGAGGTCAAATGCTGCAGATGATGCGAGCCAATTGGATGCGATCTCAGCGAGTACGTTCGCTTCGACTTGCCGTTTGGATATGTCGACGATTTCCCATTTAGTGCACGATGGCTTCTGTGAATGACAGGATCATTCATCCCATCGTCTAGCAGTCCAGCGTACGATGTGGACAACTTCGTCCAACAAAGCACAAAGAGACTCGAAGGTATGGCGCTCTCCTTCCCTACCGATGTCCTTCTTCTCCTGCAATCTCCACTCAATGTCGTTGCGCTATGACGTCATTACTCTAGACCTTCTCAAGCAGTGCGAGCAAACTCTGGAGGCTGAAACGCTACGACTCACGACGGCTTTCAATGCTGCGTTGGTGTCTTGATATGGTCATAAAAGATCGCTTGGAATACCCCATAGTTGGACCGATCGGGTAAACGATGCGTGTGATGAAAAGACAATGATCCAATCACATACATATACTAGTATATAAAGTTACCATGCTTCGCTCCTTCGCATTTCTCCTGATTCTCTGAGCTAGACATTACGCAGCACGTCTTGCTCGGTACCGTGGGCAGCAGGTGCGTCGGTACTGTTGGCATCGAAAATGGACGTTCGACACGTTGGGCACGTCGAGTTGACCATCAGCCATTCGTCCACGCAGTCCTTGTGGAAATGATGGGAGCACGGCAGTAGCCGTAGGTCTTGGTGCACTTCATATTCATTCAAGCAGATACAGCAGCTGGAGTCTTCGGGTGCGAACTGCGCCGGCTGGAATTTCTGTGTCGTGAGTTGATTGATTACCTGCAGCAAACACGCTCGCAATGTCAGCATACCAGTCTATGATGGAACTATACTAGCAGCATGAACGGAAAATGTTCGTACGTCTTTCGTCGCCCCCTTGCCTCGCATCGGGTCTTGCAATCGGCTCAACAGGCGAATCACACACGGCAAACAGAAGCAGATCACGGGCAACAGCGCCAGCAACAGCAGACACGGCAGAAAGATCTTTGCGTACGAGATGATGATCATCCAGAGCGCCAAGTGGTACATCATCGATCCGTCGTCGCAGCGCGCGCCGTCGCTGATCACCCACATGTTGCCCACGAGGAACCAGAACAACCCCATGAGATCCAGACCATACTTGAGCTGACTGATATACGACATGTACTGCTCGCGCAACCGGATCGTGCGGTTGCTTCCGTCGCCATTTAAATAGTAGAGCACCCACTCGAGCGACAGCGTCAGCGCCAAGTGGATCGTGTGGACCAGTACCCAGATCTGGATGCGGTAGCAGAGCGTTTCGTCTTTCCACTTGAGCCCCATGATGACCGACGCGGCGATGATCTGCGGCACGTTCACGAGCGTGATCACCCACATGATCAACCGGGTGTTGCGCGCATCCCGCGCTTCCTGGACACTGCTGTTGAGTACGTTCATGCGCACTGCGTGCGCTTCTTCGGTTAACGCAGGATCGCGCACCAACAGCCGCGTGCGCGACTCGGGGGACGAATTGCCGCTCCCAGGGGGTGCTGCTGCCACGGCGATGCCCACGGCGCCTGTGGAGATATCCACGGCGCGACGTTGCGGCGACGCAGACCTCACGTCCATGGCCGTTCTTGGATGGATGTATAAAGAAAGAGAGAGTAGGGAAGTGCAGACAGATATGAGAGATAGCGAGCGAATCTCCTGCTTGAGGGTCGATTCTTTTTCTTGCTCTCTTCTCTCAAAGCGCACTCAAGGTTCGTGTTTTTGGGTGCGAGAGACTGCGCTGCTTCTCTCGTTTTCGGCCAACCACATCGCTCGATTCGTATTTCCGCCAATGAACGGATCCTACTGTCAACAAACCTCCAAAAAGAGAGTTTCAGCGAATCATATGGATGGGAGACATGCATTTCACCCAATAACAGCGATGCATCCGAGAGTGTGTGTGTGGGAATAGACTTCCCTCGCTTACAAAGCCTGACCACTTTCCGAATAGAACGCCCCCTGAGCAGCTCCGAAGGTGTCGGACGCATCAGTATGTCAGACGACGACGCTGCCAGCACCCACAGCTCGACCACGAAGAAGCGCAACCAGTACAACCTCGAGTTCAAGCTCGAGGTCGCGAGTCAGTACGAGCCGAATGTGCACGGCAAGGGCTTCGAAGCGCTGGCGCGGCAGTACGGCATCAGCAAGTCCAACGTCATGGACTGGGTCTCCAAGAAAGCGCTCATGCTCGACGCGCTCACAGCGAAAGGCGGCCATGCTGTGCGCCACGCGTTCCGGTTGGATGGCTGCGGACGCAAATCCGCGTACGCGGCGCTAGAAGACGAGCTCGAGAACTGGGTGCTCATGCAGAACGCCCACGGCACGCGCGTGAAGGACAAGGATATCAAGGAGAAGGCGATGCTGATCTTCCGGGACATGCACCCGGATGTCCCCGCAGACAAAGAGAACGCATTCAAGGCGTCTAGCGGATGGCTTGCGCGGTTCAAGCACCGCAAGAATCTCGTGGTGCGGCGTCCGAGTAAAACAGGTGGGGAGGGAGAAGATGAAAAAGACGGTGAGGCCAATCCGAGTCAACGACGAATTTCGCCGAGCGTGATGAAAAGTGGAGCCCCCGCAACTGCGAATGCGGCGTCAGTAAACGACCGTAAGAACGCTGCTGCTGTGAAGCGACCGGCTCCAGCGGTCCAGGCGACGCGGACAGTGTCGGGCGAGTGGATGGATTCGGTCGATCACCGCTTTACGGAGCTCTCGCAGCAGATACACCGCCTCGTGGACGGCCAAAACTTACTGCTCGGCATGCTGCAGCGTCTCGCTCCTTCTTCTCTCCCTCCGCTTACTGCCGCTGTTACGGTTGCTGACGCAGCTGCGGCTAGCGAATCAGTCCCCACTACGACCACCACTACATCCACGGAACCATTTCCACCAGCAGAGACCCAACGAGCACCAGAACCACAGGATCAGACTTCAACCGCTGAAGTGCCACCAAGCAAGCGCCGGAAAATCGTTCGAAAAGAGTTGCTGTAAAGTTAATATGGAGGCGCGAGGTCTTCGTCGAGTTCTTCCAGTGCGGTTGGTGTTTAATAATATCGGCGACTCGAGCATGGAGTGTTATCCTATCCAATGACCGAACCATGTCCTTCCTTCATCACGGAGTTTGCGCATTAACATTCTCTGGTTTTACAGATGAAAATTGCCCCTCGTCATGCATGTACACGTTATTGTGTGTGTGTGTGTAAACAAAGAATCCCTCATATCA
The DNA here is from genome assembly GCA_023334155.1 of Globisporangium heterothallicum. Taxonomy (NCBI): domain Eukaryota; phylum Oomycota; class Peronosporomycetes; order Pythiales; family Pythiaceae; genus Globisporangium; species Globisporangium heterothallicum. The sequence continues at coordinate 62,394 of JAASGH010000072.1, read as the reverse complement.
AACATCTCGCTCTCTTTCACCATCTCACTCTCATGTTTAAATGAGGAACAGGAACAGCGCATCGACAAGCGAACCGCCAGATGAACCACCGGCGACCGTGCGTTTCTTAAACAGCAGCTCCGTCGGCGTACGAATCTGCGCCAATTCGTGATGCACTTGCTCAAAACTGAGCAGCTGCAAGTCTCGATGCCCAATCGCCATCAGTAAATCACCAGGGGAACCATTCTCGAGTCCTGGAGCGGATTTGGCGTCCGTGACTTCTTTGATGCACACGCTGTAGCCTTTCGTTTTGGACGTTCTCAGGTCTTTTTTCTCCTTCTCCGAGTCCTCTTTGCTGCAATCGCGGAGCTGCAAGCCGACACGACCGCCAGCGTAGATCACTTTGTAGAATTTGTTCGCTTCCTTCTTTGGATCGTCACCTCCTACAACAGCAGGAGACGCAGCGCTCGGTGGGTACGATTTCGGGACGTCATCGTGGAGCTTCACGGGGATGGGTTTGTCCACGCGAAAGCTCTGGCGCGACGCGAGTGGCATTGGACGCAGACAAGGATGCATTGGCTGAAGTGGCTGCAGTTTCTGCTGCTCCTGGTGCTGGTGCCTGGCGGTGCTTGGACTCACTGGAGGCGATCTGGCCGCATCTTGGTCCTCCACGAGACGAGCGAACGTGAGTTGCGACGGACGAGGAAACTCGCGAAGCGTGCCGATGATGTCTTCAAAGCGCATGTGGTCCAGGTGCACGCTTTTGCTGCTGTAGTCTCCGCTACCACGAACACTCACGAGCACATCGCCCACTTTGGGGTCGAGCTTGAGGAACTCGGGGGAGATTTTCTGTGGGTCTATCCGCGTGATGGCCGTGTGCAGCGAACACGGATCCATGGCCAGCGACACACCGAGCGGTTGCTGCGGTTGCCACGTGAACGTGAACGTCTCGCTGATCTCCGCTGCCGCCACGCGTTCGGGGATGTCGTCCTTGCGGGACGCAAAGCGCAGCGTGATCGGCAGCTCTTCTTCCTGCAGCACTTCCATCACCTGGTCGAACGATTCGACCTGCTCCAGAGCATGGCGACCTCCCTGACCATGCAGTTGGAACGCGATGAGCACGTCGCCCACGGCCGCGGGGGATTGCAGCACGTCCGGCGACGAGTTGGGCGGTACCTGGCAGATCACGGGTCGGTCGCGCTCGTTGGGCGTGAAGTTGAGTCCGAGCGCGTGGTGCCTCCAGACGATGTCGTAGCTCTCGTGCTTGGAGGATGGCGCGTTCTGCATACCTGTCTGTCGGTTGGTACGTGTGTGTGTGCTTCTCTGCGCTCTAGTCCGCTTGTGCGTGCGTGTATGCGTGCGTGCGCTGAGCTGTGTGCAACGTTGCGTCTCGCGCTGGTTCTCGAGCGAGGGAGGGACTTCGGGATTCGCTGCAAGGAGGGAAAGTGGCAGAGAGGGGATAGTGTGCGATTGACACGCATCGTGTTCAGACCAAAAACCCCACAAACGCATGCTCGTCTGATTAGAAAGTGCGACATGAAGATCAAACAGCAGGATGTGTATCGGAGTGCGAAACTGCGTAACTGCATCAGCGTGAAGTCCCATGCTCACTTTTTACCGACTTGAAGGTTGCGACCATACGAATGACCGAGTCGCGCAAAATGCAGTCCACGGTTTAGCACATGCAAATCTTTCTCGCATTCTGTTTATCCTCCCTCGCTTCTTCTCGCTGTTTACTCCCCTCCCCTTCGCCTACACACTTCAATCGTAGAGCAGACTGCGCCACTGCCAGTGCACGACGCTGTTCACAAAGTCGGTGATCACGCGCCGCTGCGCGAACGTGAACGTCCGATTTGGGGGCTCTTCGCGACGACAGATCTCAATCTTGACCTTGCCATTGTTGCCGCCACCATTGCCATTGATGCTTACACCACTCACTCCACTGAGACTGAAATCCAGCAGCGGCTCTTGCTCGTTCTCAAACGTGAGGTGGATGATCAAGTCGTGGGTGTTCGGACACAGCAGCAGGAAATGGCACGCATCTTCTCCTTCGAAACGATATTCCCGCAATTGGTCCGAATAGAGGTCGCGAAGGCGGAGTGCAAACTCCTGCCAGCACACTCCCTCAACACTCATGAGCTGTGCGAGCGTCGGGTCGATCTCTTCCAATGGAGTGCACACCGACAGCCGCAGACACTCTTCGAGTTGCTGAGGTCCCACCTCCACTTCGAAGTGGTTTGGGGGCAACGCGAGCGTCGACGCCACTTTCGCACCGGGACCCGTCGTATCATCGTAGAGCAGGCGCGACCAGAGCAGATCGCGCTCGTAGTGCTGTGCGGCAACGCGGAACAGCTCTTGCACAAAGTACTCTGCCTCGACCAGCGCTCGCTCGACTGGGAGCACTCCGTTGCCGACGCCCAGAGAAGAAGGTGGCGAGCTCTTGAGAAGAATCAGCTGGATGCAATTCTTGCGACGTTTCTTGTCCTGAGCTTGCAGTCCAAACCCGTCGACGAGGCTCTGCGTCGTGATCAGCAAAGAGTAGCCGTTGAAGTTCGTTGGCGATGGCACATGTCCGAACGGTTTCTGACCAGTCGAAGCCTGGCGATGGAAGAAACTCCCCGATGGGGAATGGCAGACAACAGCATCTGGCGTGCCAAATTGCATCAGATCCAGCACTTCGTAGCGTGCACCATGACACGCAATGTACCGCAGCAGGATCTTGACCAAGATCGACTCGGAGCAATTGGAGTGCAGTTGGGTTGGCGGCAACTCGACGACTGCTGTCCGCAAAAGGCTATCTCTTGTCTGCTGCGCAACGATATTGCCACGCTGCGCTCGGTCAGACGACAGTTTCACTGGCGAAGACGTTGCCGGAGGCTCTGGGTACGAGTGCAGGAAGCAGCGAATGCCCTTGACAATATTTTGGAACGATTGCACATTGTTACCAGGGAGCGACTGGGATGCCGAAGATAACGCAAATACATCAGGGTCCGCACTTGCTTGACTCCTCTCTTGCTGGTCGTTGGACCACTTTGCCAAATATCTCTGGAAGAAGCGAATCGTGAACCCATAGATGATTGCACGAGTACGCAGCGTTTCGCGCAGCCAAGAGGAGACAGACTTGATCATCTCACCCGAGACGACCTTCTTCTCACCCTCGCTTTGAGATACTCTTGACGGCACAAGTCGGTTTTGGAAAGCTAGGTCTTGCTGCTGAAGGTCGTTCTCGTCGATAAGCACCACACCAAGTCGCACTCCGTGGTGATCGCACTTCAGCTCCAGCAGCAGTAACGATGACGCGAAAGCAGAAGATCCTCGAGAATGTGTATTCCATCCTTTCATCTTCCCGTGCGACCTACCGGAATAGTAAAAGTACTCCGAAAACCCTTCACCGTCCGACGCAACCAAATCCACTGCAGACAGGGACGATAACGACGTCGAAGAGGATGGAGTCGGCAAAGGAGCTGATCGAAGACCATGCTGAGGCGAAAGCGTGCGGAGATGACGAAAGCCCAATGATCGTAAATGGACGGCGTATTGCTCGTAAAAGTCATGAGCAACCTCCATTTTCAGGTGAAAGATATTCTTCATAATCTGCTTCTTCATCTCTCGGACAGCATCACCTTCATTCGCGCACATCCCAAGCACAGTGTGTTCTGTGTAGAAGTTTGCAATCGTGCATTCGTTGCCAGTAAACACAAACTCTTTCTTGTAGGACAAGAGATTCACCAGGTCCATTGAAGCTTGGAGGGCACGCAGTCGTCCGTCTTGCATGTCTTCCTCCACATACTCTTCGTCTACTTTGACCACTTCCCATCGCTCAACAAAAGTCACTCGGAAGCGTTGGTGGAGCAATTGATGCCCGCTTTGCATCATGCGATCGACAATACTGAGCGAAACCGCCTCGTCCATTTCTTCTCCAGGCTTCATTGTCGCAAGTTTGTCGAACAAATTCAAGCAAATCGTGTGGCTAGTAGAGCGAGATTCGTAGTCCTGCCAGCGTGTCTGGAAAGCAGCACTAAAGTGATGCAAAGGATTCTTCCTCATATCACGCTCCTGCTTGCTTTCTGTACAAATGTCAGCTGATTCATCTGGTGTTGTAGATGAAGCGTCACTCGAAGTAGGAGCATAGCTGTCGCGGAACTTGTATCTCGGACCCCACGCGAATTCTAACTGTTTTCTCCACGAAGAGCTGAGTCCAGCTACGTCGTTCGATGTCGCGGAGCTCTGTCGGCCTTGACTAGACCCAAATGTATTCACAGGCGAAGAGGGAAGCGAAAGATCCCTCAGCGACAAGTTGTTGGATTTCGTACTTGGTCGATCCCCTCCAGCGTCATTTGGTAGCCTCTGGCGTTCAGTCACCTGGAGTGCTTTGCCTGATGGGTCAGCCACCGCAGCTGGAGCAGAAGTTGACCCCGGTGCACCTAGAGACTCTGGAGCCCCGCTACCGGTCAAAACTGGACCTTTCGTATTCGTAAGGGGCAAATCCCACGGAGCAACTGAATCCCCAGAAGCGGCAGGTTTCGTTGATCCCCCAGCGCCACCCAACCGTCCGGGTAGTGCTCCTCGTGCGCGTGCTCGTGCAGCTAAAAGAGCATTTGCTGCTCCAGTATGGCCGCGCACGCGTGGATTGGCTGCAGCAGCTGAACTTCCATTCCCACCAGGATACATCCCAGCTCCGCCAGAAATGCCTCGCTTCGTCGGTGACGGGACTGTTCTATCAGACTTCGCTGCGCTTGATGAGCCTCCTCTGCCAATTGCCGCCATGTTTTTCAACGGACCGGCTGTCTCACTGCGAGTGCTCCACTGCGATGAAGAGTGACTTGACCCATCTCGATGGAGTTCTGGTGGACCACTTCCCCCACCCACGCCACCTTGAAGACTCACATTGCTTATTGCCCTCGGACGGTGCCCTTCACCGCGATCAGACGCCAACGTGTGAGCTTCACGCAGATATTTCCCCAACGAGCTGCCCTCAATTGACCGAAGTAGGTTTGCATCGAGCAATCTGGGAAGGACGGTGCTTTCAGTTAAAATCGTCATTGCTGGTCTCCAGAACTCAACGAAATGCACGCAACTATCTTTTGGTAGCGCAATCGAGCTTTTCCCCATCGCATTTCCTCCGCCATTCGCGTACAGTTCGCGTGGGTGCACAACATTTGATCCAAGAGGTGCGACTCGGGAGAGTCCACTCTTCTCCAAAAGTAGATTGCACAGTAGCTTTTCGCGAAGCTTCGACCACGTTAGGATTCGTGCGAAATGAATCATAAGGGTATCCACAACTGCGGAACTCATGTTGTACCCGTAAAATTGCATCCCATCAGTGGAGGAAACATCAATGACGTAGTAAAAAGACCGATTCGCGGAAGAACCCCCTTCGTGAGATGTCGCGAACACCCCTTCAAAGCCTGACCCAGACGTAGAACCGTGTGCGCTAGTGTTCGGATACAGCAAGAGTTCACTTTCAGAAAACTCTTTCGACGAATACAGCGACTGGGACACCGGAGCTGGCGACGAAGATGAGGACTGGATAAGGGCATTCATATTCGAGTCAGATCCACTCATTGACGTCCACGTGAGGGACAACTTGTTTGAGGCTGAGTCCAACTCAGACATATCGGACTGAATCGATTCGGAGTGTCCTAAGGGCACATTCCGCACTGAATTGCTTTGCGGGTTGGCAGAAGACGCTTCTGAATCACTTGACGACTCCGATGGATCCACTTCTAATCGTGCAACCATTCGGAAATATTGGCGGTGATCTGGGTCTTTCCAGTGTGGTTGCTCGTGTGTCCGCGTAGCCACATTGTCAGACCTATGAGCCGTATATTCGTCCACCGCTTTTCTCTTTGAGTAAATTGCCGGTCGAAGGTAAGATGGGACGCATCTTAAAATTGATCGGAACTGACTAACCACGTGCTCGATATCCCACGGAGCGACTGATGTTGGTAGCACCAGCTTCGTCACTGACGCAGACGAAAGTAGACAGGATCGCTCGAAAAGCGATGACAAGTACAGCACCTCTTGAGGCAGGTGCTTGCTGTCCGCACCAGATGCTCGCCCTTGTCGACCTTTCGGGTCCACGGAAAGCAGTTTGAGCGTTGATTCAATCTGATAATCGAGCATTGCTTCCCGAAGATTCGACTCCAACAAATGACCTAGCTCACTCGTGTTGATGCTTCCCCGAATCCAAAGCTGGCATCGAACAACATAGTGCGCACCGATCGTAGAGGTGTCCGAGGTGTCAGACACAAATGTTGACACTTCGTCGAACCCCTCTAGCGATTTCACGATGTGGCCATCCTCCTCTTGATCTGCTTGGGGGACGTTGCTCGCTTCATTTTGAAGCAAATCAAAGCGCACTACTGCGAGCCCTCTGCCAATCCGCGACAGGAAACCAGGGGAAAGGCGTAGCTCAGGGTTCAGATTCAGCACATATGCCGTCTGGTCTACAACTTTTGGCTTGGCGGTGGCGGCTGAGCGTACCCGGGACGACGATGCCACGGACGAGAAAAATATTGGCGACACAGTACCAGGTGACATCTCTTGATGTGCATGGCTGGTCGCTTCACTTGCGAGAAACCACGCGGGATGGATTAAAGCTGCATTCGGCGGGACAGAGACACTCGATTTTTCTTCCGGCGGCTTCGCCACAATCCCCAGAGTCGAGTGCCTTCTCCCTCCTCGCACTATCCCTTGGTCGTTCGGATTGTCGCTCTGAGCGCGGGAGGAGGATCCTACATTGCTCACGTGACGAATGTAAGGTGCAGATGAGAGGGTTTGGGACAAAAACTGAAGCAAAGCAGCTGCCCCGTGGAGTTTAGCTGGCAACAGGTACTTGATGACTTGCGCAGGTTTCCCGCCTGGTGGACACACAAATGCCATATCCGAAGGGCTGAGTTGCAGCTTTGCGTTCCGAGCCAGAATCTTCATCAAAATCAGCTGTGTCGCTTCGTCAAGCTTCCGTTCAAGCACTCGGCAAAGTTCCTGCGTCACTTCTTCTCCAGCTTCACAAACGCCGAACACTTCCAACAAAATGCCTGCAACACTCGGACCTGACGTTGACATGGGAGTCAAACCTGGTGCAAGCCCACTCCCGATCCGACTGAGCCTTTTCTTGTCTGGACTTTCTAACACAGCGGCATTTTCGTGCTTGATGCTGATTTTCATGTAGAAAACATGCCCTCCCCGATCTCGATACACAAAGATGTGTCGCCGATTATGCACTTGAAACTGCTCCAAAGCCGAAGTACACAGCATATTCAACGCGATTGTTGGCGCCAATCTTTCATGCAGCTTAAAAAATGCCGAATACTGAAGATCGCACTGGAATTGGCCGGGCCAGAAAAACTGCTCATTGGACCCCGCAGCACCGAAAGAATTTCCAGAGTCTCTTCGCTTCGGCGACCGCGGACTTGAAGGCTGATCGTTGCTAGCAGGGAGCAACAAGCCGTTGCATGTTCTCGTTTCGTGGAGCTGAAGGAGGAGGAGAAACTGGTTCACACGTTTACACGCAGACAACACCCCCATATGCAGCCGAGTCAGCACCCCTAGTCTATCAAATGTCTGTGTGCGAGTCAAAAACCGATCCGGGTGATGCAGTTGAAGCGAAACATGGTCTGTTGCTACCGTGAAAAACGCCCAAAACGGGACCTCAAAGCGCAATTCTTCAGCACTGGAGACACATGCTTCGCCACTCGACGGCACCATGTCACGACCTTGCTTTGCCTCTCGTTCAACAACAAAGTATACTCCATTCGACTCATGCACATGCAGCATGCTGCCTCGTAGTAGCTCCTTCTTGAAAAGCTCGACCGGGTTCCCAAGCGCATCTTGACTGCCAGCCACGAAATTAAGTGGGTATTTCGCCTTTGTGACTGAATGGGGCGGTAAATCTTCAAACAACTTCTGAACAAGTTGACTAATTGACGGCGTGATCTTATGGGCAGATCTCAAAATGTCCAAGACTTCGACACTGCACCATTCTTTGATGTCTTTTCGAGCTTGTTTCAGAACTTGACGCTGAAAGAGAGGCAGTGACGAAAGGACTTGCGCTCTTGATGGCACCAAATTGCTGCCGTGGTTGCTGTCGTCCATTTCAAAAGGCATAAGATGCTGGCGCTCGAAGGCTTGTTCGTTTGGAAGAGTGAGAGTGATAAGGCGAAGAGCAACTCGGCAAGACGGAGCATTTCCAAACCGCGCAGCAACTTGAGGTATGCCATCTTCCTGGGACTCTTTATTCCCCTTCAGCGACTCCAAACGTGCCTCAAAACCATCTTGCTGATCCCCACTTGAAGCTGGAGGCAATTTTGACTGATGTATGGTGAGCCACTCTTGCCGCATATCTACGAACGATTTTGTACCTGCTCTTCGCTGGAGAATATCACCAGAAGACACAGCACCTGGCGATTGATTTTCGTTTTCTCGGTGCCCACGGGAGTTATTGATTTCTCTAAACTCAAAGCGGAAGAAAAATGGAGCTGAAAAGATCGACGTCGCCACAGCTACTTCCTTGTTGAATTCAGCATCTTCCTCGACCCCTGGGTGCTGCTCAGCAGGTACATCGCCAGAAGACGTTTTTACTGGAGGAGGACGTCCATGATCTTTAAATCTCCTCCCAGACTTCAGGGATCGCAGAGAATCTTGATGACTATCATGGCCATGAGATGATGGGACCATCGCTGACTTCGGTAACGGCGGCTTGGACGCACGTGGAAATGAATGGATCGCCTTCCCATCCACGCTACTCCTGGAGTCACTTTCATCCAGGCTTGATCCCGACACTGTACCCTCATCATCAGGAGCTGCAGAAGATTCTACTTCATCCGAGTCGTCCATCAGAAAGTGTAACTCATATTCCCCGTCTGACACATCGTCATATGTAGCATTCTCACTTCCCGTGAAGTAGTAATACTTCGTACCAGGAATTGGGATAAACGCAGACGACAAAATCTTTTCGAACGACTTGTCAAGCCTCTCCTTCAGGCTATCTCGTTGGTTACTGGCAGCAAATGGTTGCAGTCCAAGTCTCGCGGAAGATGCCTGCATCATGCGATATAGCAGCGTAATGTCTAAATCAATAGGCACTTCAATGCAGCTTGTGAGAGCCTGGATCAAGTCACTCTGTTGAACATTGTCACCTTCTCGAAGCGCGATGTACACTCCACGAGAAAAGTTGTGCTCGTGAGCTCGTTTAACCTTTTTCTGAAAGCGCCGCGAGGCAATTGCGCTTGAGGTCTCCGGTGCAATTGGGCTCGGCGACACCGAAGCAGTAAGTGCACCAGCAGGAGAGCGCACACTCGGCTTCTTTTGAGCTCCTTTCTCAACTGGGGTTGCTGCAGGATCTTCTGCGCCTGTTGGATTGGAGATGAACAATTGCTTTAAGATCATCTGCGGAAGGTCCAGACGTGATGGCGGGTTTGGCTTCGCATGGTCACAACTATCCGTTGAGAGCCGGGCGATCGAACATTCATAGAATGCAACTTGGAAAAAACCAGATCCAAGCGCGCCGCCTTCTCGCTCAATCAGTAGATGAAAATCGCGGCCGTACTCAGCTTGCCGACTAACCTCATCGCAAAACTCATGGTCTTCGGGGATAAATGTAAGGTGGTGGTTGTGGAAATCTTGGTTGCTGCTCTGTTTGTCATCTCGAGAACCTTGATAATGACCCATTCGCCACGATTTGTACCCTTCGCGGAAACTTAGACGTCTTTCCTGGTAGAGTACAATATCATCGGCTGACGCAGACATGCGCATGAGCCGAGAACTTGTATTCGCTTCGATTGAAGAGCCTTCAATACTTGGCGAGCTTTCTTGCAGTGCCTTCGGCTCTCCTCTCAACCACGTACGGCTCTCGGAAAATGGTGACCCAGAGCTAATACTCCTTCTCTTGAACCTATCCGGTCCTTTCAGTTTCACCTGGAGCGTATCTAGCGATGGCAAAAAGGCTAGTACGACTGTATCGTCGCTCACTAGCTTGGCAAAGCACTTGCCTTTGCTAAGCGCACTGGGCGATACTTGATCCTGGAAAGATGAGGAGATGTGGTCTTTTAGCCACAGTGGCATCTGACCTGTCATTCCTTGCGTAAACAGTTGGTTTTCGTCGTCGTCGTCACCCTGACCCACTGCTTCGCCAGATACTTCGTTGCCGTTGAAATCTGTCCAGGAAACCTCACAGTCGCTCAACCCGCGGAGCGTGCGCTCTAACATTGAATAAAGATGCTCGTTCGCCAAAGAGACACTCGGACTGCCATCGATACGCTGTTCAGCACTTGGAACGTTTTGGTGTCCGGTTCCACTATCAAGATACATCAAAAAGTGCTCCGAACACCTCTTCGAAGTTCCCAGCAATCTTGCAGTACTGAATGGCGGTAGCAGTTGCTTGTTTTCTGCAGCATGGAGCTTGTCTGCATTCCACGTAGATCCAACAACGCCTTCGATGCTTTTGCTTTGCTGCGAAAGAGCCTGAATGCTCGCCCGAAGGTTTACCACACAATCAAAAGTGTATAAGCAAGACAGGAAGTGCCGATCGCTCTTGAAGATGTATCCACGAATCAATTGGAGCAAATCGTTTTCACCAAGGTACGCCGATCCATTCCAGTCAATATTGACATCTTCCATTTCCATTGATCGACGCTCTTCCTCAACTTGGGTGACTTGTGTGGCGTTATCGGCCGGAACGGGATTAGTCTCATTCTTGAGCACACCTGCGCTTGCATTGTCTTGACTCGCACTGAACCCAGTGTCCTCGAACGGGATATCGTGTCCAACAGCGTGCTTCAGTCCCCAGTGGAACTTATCCTTCCTTTCAACCTCACCAGAGAGTCGAGTTTTCACAATGCCGTGCTGGGGTTCCATCCAAAACGACGTCACCAAGCAAGTCTCGGACAGTCGTCGAAGCCCGTATTGGACAAGAGAAGTCTTCACGTTGCCATTTTCATCCTCCATCAAGATCTCACGTCCGAATACAACACTTTCGACCTGTGGGTTGTGTCCTTCTTCATCGTCATCCATCTTCCAATCCATGACCCAAAAGCCGCTGCCAATGCGCGCTTCGTGTAGTCGACGCATCACATTTATTAAGGCAGCTGGATTTGCGATGTGCCATCGCCAGCTCGAATGCCACATGTAAGCACCAAAGACACTTCGCAATCGTAGCTCACTGCCGCCGCAACACGAACTGACAGCTTGGAACCCACTTGGTCCCCCTTCGTGATCATGCGTCCCACCATTCCGATCATCATCATCATGGAGAAGAAGGGTATCATGGGTTACCAGCAACCGACTTATCAAACGCTGGGATAAGACAACAGATTTCACTTGGGAAGCTGGCAGATCACTTGTTGCCGATGGGGTTGACGGAGTATCATTAACGCCCGCAATGATAGAAGCCTTGAGATCATTTAGGGTCTGCTTTCGTGCCGCAGCTGTAGTCGAGAAGAATGCAACATGAATTGCACACAGCGTCTTGCTCTTAATTTCAAGGCGCACGAAGCAGAGAGACGACTTGCTTCCACCATCAATCGACGCCGCTTCTTCCCCACTCAAACTGCTGTTTTGCGTATTTGTAGATGGTCGCTGTTGACGCCGGGCAGTCGTCGAACCGGTAGTTGTGGAGGGTAGCGATGGTCCGGCTCCCTTGTTCCTCAATAGATTCTTGTCCCTCGCACTCGGCAACAAAAAGCGAAGAAATAGGTCTTTGGAAAGTCTCTGCGACGACCACTTCACCAGCGTAGTCATGAGGCGATCTGTAATTTTCTCGACTCCAATCGTGACACCGTAAACAGGACTACCGCCATGAAGGTGAAGAAATCCCCGAGACGGATTGATGATGCCGCCTCCCTTGTTCCTTATGTGTTGCACAGATCGCCCTCGTTCAATCACATCAGGAACCTCATTTCGGTAGAAAACATCTTCGCAAGCCTCGTTTTTCACCACGCAAAGAAGTTCAAAACGCTCAACGTAAAACCATCGATGCCAGAGTACGGGAGATAGCTCACCAATAATGTTGAACACAGGGTGGGCGTTTTGCTGGCGACTGTTTATCGAAGAAGCAGAGCTGTTCCCACTGGTTCCAAACGAGTATTGGCTGCTGGCATCGACAGGGGCAATTGCTGCAGCGGTTGCCGTCATCAAGTGGAGAAGCACTCGGTCCACATCTTGAACATTGCGAATGTACTCATGCAAGAAATACGGCGATCCGGAGCCAACTCCTGCGACGGACGATGGCGGCGTCACTGCCGTGGAAACCTGAGTCGAGTCTTCGAATGCGCGTAAAAAGTCCGAGTACGCCAAAATATTCACTTTGACATACCACTCGCTCCACTTGCCAACATAAGATTGCTCGTTTGCTAGAAAGTGGTTGGTCTTCCGTGCAGAAAAACTGGTGTTGTTTCCCGACGCATTCGGCCCTTGACCACTAAAGCGCCGAGCGCTCGATGCAGATGTTTCTGTCGTCGACGTGACTACATACTCGAGCCACACATTCTGCTTCCACTGAAGCAAGAATACAACGAGAATTTTCGTAACCTCGCGAAAAGCACTCCCAGGACCACCAGACTCCCCACTACGCGGAGAATCTGGCAGCTTCTTTTGATTCCCGTCAAGCACGGGTTTCTGGCAAGTCTTGATGTGCACTTTATTGATCGTAAACCCCTCACGTATACGCGCCTCGATAATACGCTCCACGTCCGCAAAGATCCGATATTCATGGACTTTTTCACGCCACATGCGATATGGACGCAGTGGAAGTAGCGTTCGTCCATCGAAAGACGTGCAGCACATTTCATCGAGCTTCAAAACTGGAGTCGAAATCGCGTGAACGCTTGATTTCCGAAGAAAGCACGCTTCCTGCAGAGTCGTCATTTCTTTCAGCGGATCGCTTCGAGCGTGCCCATAGCACGCTTCATGTAGTGCGTAAAAGTCGAACACAGTACCCCCAGTCGTGCCGGCGATAAATCTCAAAAGATCGACATCCGGAACGAAACCAAACGACGAGTTTGGGGAATTCTCTCCTCCTCCGACGCGAAGAAAATGGCAGTGAACGTCGTGCCGCACCAGCTGCATCAGTAAATTATCGTACGAGTACGCATCGAACAAGTCCACAACCCCATCCGTGACCAACGCGAGGACCGGAGCGGCATCGCTGGGGAGCGAATTAAGAGCAAACACGGCATTTTGCAAGATCCATGACAAGCTTGCCCGAGTTGTGTGGGTATGCGAGTCACTGCCGAAATCTTCTGCTTGGGTTTTGACTGCCCAGTCGTCTTCAATTAGCTGAATGCGTTCCTTGATAATCTGGAGAAGGTGGACCACATTGGCTGGGTTGACGATGTAGCCCTGCACCAGCACACTCAGCGACTCCACTTGTGCCCCCTGAACCATGACCGAGAGGTGGATCTCAGGGGTGAACTCCTTGTCGCCGACAACCATTCGACCGAGCAGACCCCATATGAAGAGCTACACACGGAACAGCAACAGATATAACCATTTATACGCACTCCATAAGAAACGAGCGAAGAACGTTGCGCAGATCCGGATACCCCAACTCACCTCAACTGATTCATACAGCATATCCAGGAACAGCCGACCTGTCGCGGGATCGATGGAGAGCGTCGAGGGCGATGCGTCCAGACACACCACACAGCGATACCGTTTATACACCACACCCACTTCCGAGGTGGGGGTTAACCGTGCACCAGACAACATCGTTCCATCATCATCATCATCATCAGCTGCTGCTGCTCTGCTGTCGGTGCTGCTCGCTACCATCGCTGCAACTGCCGACTCCGCATGGAACTCGTTCTCCGCATCTGAATCTTCAAGCAACTCCCGGCTTGCTTCGTCGTCACTCTCGCTCTCGCTCTCGCTGCTTTCCGCATTGTCCGGTTCGTACAAGATCGCAGCGACGCTCATCCCTTCCCCCAGTTCCATGTGCTTCCGAGCCGTACTGCGTTCACCACTCGTCGTATCCTGCAGCTGTTTGCTCTGGCTCGGGCTTTCACTCTCGTCGTCCACGGGCGACTCCGCGTCGTTGCTCTCGTCGGCGTCTTCGATGCCGCCGTCGCCACTCTCGCCTGCGACCGTCTGCGTCGTCGGAAGAAGCTGGTGCGCGAGCTGCTGGAAATGCCACAGCGAGAGCGTCGTGCGGTTCACGACGCTGACGTCTGCGCTCGCAAGCACCACGCTTGCCACGCGCCGCCGCCGGTCCCTGTCTTTCCGCCGCGCCATCGCGTGCACTGGTGTATCGAATGACTTCAATCTGCTGCTTTTCTCCCACCGTCATATACAAAAGTGGCCACCCTTTTCTCGGTTGTCACCAAGTCCCTGCTGTACTGCATACACCCTTGATACCAGATAAATAGCCTGTAGAAGAGAATAGCTGCATCCATAAAGATTCATTGCTGCAGGACCCTCTATAGTGTCTTGAGAACATACATTACGTATAAGAGGGATTACACAGTCGAAAGCGAAATGGGGAGCGTAACCGGTGCACTCCGTAACCCCACCATCATTCTCGAATGGTCATCAGAAAGTGCCAAAATGAGCAACAAGCGCAGACTACGAGTCCAGATACAGGAGATCCTCGTCATTCGAGAGCGAAGGACAGTGAATGGCCAAGACGGCCACGGTGCGGTCGTTCCTATCCATGTGCAGTATAAAGAGAAGGTATATTACAATTGTAGAAAGCAAGGGAGCACACACACACACATTGTCTATTCCACGCAACCGTAGACGCCGTCGCTGGCCATCTCGCAGCGATAGGTCTGCTCCAGACTTGTTAGCGTGGCGGGACAGTTTCCGCTGACGCTACCCGCGCAGACTGGTCCACGAGCACACAACGTGCCAATGCCTCGAACACTCACGGGGACCAGGTCGGATAGAATGGTGCAGTTGGGGGCTTCGGCGGCTTCGAATTGAGCATCTTCAACGTTGAGAGTCTGGGGCGGCAGGAGAGTCAGAGGGCGGCACCCAAATGGTCCCGACTCCAGTTTTGCGCAATAGGATCCGAACGTCAAGCCATCCTGCGGACCGGGACACTTGCCGAGACTGGACTCCCCAACGCAGATCGGTCCTTCCACACAAAAGTCCCTGTCGGATTTGTGCACACTGATGGACTCCGTTCCACTCGCGCAGGTCGGCTTGGCTGCATTCGCCAGATGAGTCGCTAGAAGAAGCGAGAGCGCACTGCCGACCACGAAGCGAAGTAGACGCATTTTGCTTGGCTCTTGCAGATGCTGTTGGCGGAGAAGCAAATGGAGAAATGCTGACCATCAGCGATGGGATCCTTGGGGATCCCACTGCGTTGGCTGCTTCGTTGTTGCAGATGCGACGAGGATATGCGATGGGATGCAGCTTGCAATCCATGTGCCATGATGCCAGAATGTGCGGAGAAGGATGTGAAAATAGTTTGGGGAAGAAAACGCGAGCGAGGTGCATTTGACGATACACAAAGCGCAGCACAATGTGGTGACCATTGCGATCCTGCGAGACCAGCTCCGCATCCTCGAGCTAAATATAGGCGACTGCTGTGCACTTGATGGAAATAATCGTCCTGCATGAGGCTGCTTCATTGGCTACAATGGACCCACTTTCAGCGAATAATGGCTCGACCATTCTGACCAATCGCAGTGGAACGACTGCATCTCCTCCAAATAGAGCTCCCTCGGTTACGCTGTGGGAGTGTAACCCAATGAGGGCGCTCTATAAAGATGGTTCCGATGCGATGGTCACTGGAGGTGCATCAAATACTGACAAGAAGCGACAGCAATATGAGCGGCTTTGAACGGATCCTCGCGCGCGTCGGCGGCGATGCGCTGCGCGACTACTGCTCGTCTGCGATCGAAGATGAGCTGAAGAACCTAAAGGAGAAGATGCAGCTTTGCCTCGCGAGTGTGGAAAAGGCGATCGTAGTGCAGGACGCGATCCTGAAACTGAACGTGCCGCTGACCGGCAATGCAGCAACGTTCGCAGCTATCCAGAGCGGCTACCAGAAGTTTAACGACGATCTCGACAAATTCATTAAGGAGCAGAGGAAGGTTTGTGCACTCAAACCTTCGACTTGCGTCGACTTTGCAGCGCATGACGACTAAAGTGCTTGCTTGTGAACAGGTGCATACCGCTGATGATGTTTCACGAAAAGCAGCAGAGGAAGAGCAGACCCATGCTAGCGCCAAGAGGAGTAGAAGTGATAGCACGCCGAGCAGTGCCGAGCTGAAAGCGAGTTCGCAGGCACAGAGAATCACCAGATTGCTGGGCAAAATCCAGCATCGACTGACGCGCAAGCAAAACGACACGTGGATTCTGAAAAACATAGAAGACGTCGGAGCGATCAGTGCGCTTGTGAAAAATAGGATGCCAGAGAAAACGCAGCGGAAGGATCTGGTGCTGGTATTAGATCACTTTATCTCTGCGGTTCTGCTCAGTGCCTTCGCTACGGACCCGATCCTTTCGCAATTGTCCGTCATGCTTGGCAACCTTGTCGGTGTCCACGAAGATATTGATGACTACATTCGGCAAGTGGATCTTTTCGTTTCTGTGCTATCACTGCGCTCGTAGGTCGCACGATAACTGCTAACGTACGGCTATCTCTTTTGTGTCTCAACAGATCTGCACGCGACCTGCTGACGAGCAAAAGATCGGCGTTTGCTCCGTCACACCACCAAGCAGAACCAACCGCCAACTACGACCAACATAATGACGCCTCGACACAGTACTACGCAGCCCCAGTCGGTGTCCACATGGTAGACCCGCACCACTTCAATAGCAGAAACTCCTCTATCGTCACAGAAGAACCACAGCAGAAGAAACCGAAAGTCGAGCACAATGCAGTGGACTTGATGATGAAGGTAGAAAACGCAGTCGCAAGCTGCAGCACCCACCCAACGGGGATCTTCGAAGTGCATGTGTACGACCTGCCATGGGGAGCGAAGCAGTCCGACGTGGAAGCGTACTTTAGCGGCGCTGGCGCCATTGCCTCCATCCGCATGCCGACGATGGACGATGGCAGCACGGTCGGCGTCGCGATTATTCGATTTGCCGCGCACGAGAGCATGAACACCGCGCTGCAGATGGACGGGTACCACTTCCAGGGCAAGAGCATCCGCGTGACGGTGCCAGCCAAGTCCACGTAGCGGCGGCATACGTCTGTAAGAAGTAGAGGCATCCCGTCGACATTGAATTATTGAGGAGTACTCGCCGCAGCTGCATGATAAACCGGGTTTTGAAGCGGTGGAAATGCAAGTGCGTGTGTGTCTTGTGCATCAGTGCTTGCTTACCTCGGACAAAGTACAACGTTTGCTGACACGAATATCAGACAATAACTTGAAATAGTAACAATTTTGAGCAATTAATTGTATTGAAACAGTCAACAAAATATCCCAAATGTACTTCCCATATGGCAATTTTTGACAATTATTGACTCAAAATTAGTTGGATGAAAATGGTGTGTGCCACGTTATCTCGGACCGGAAGAGTCATTAGCGTTCGCTTGACCTGCTTGTGTCGCACTTTTGAAACAGCAGGAATGGACGAGAGCAACGAGAGCGGATTCAAGTGGATCCTGGCGCGGCTGAGTGACGGTCTCCGTCAGAAGTACTGCTCCCAGGCGCTGCAGGAGGAGCTCGACGATGTGCAGACGCAGCTGGCAAAGTGCAGCGAAGGCATGGCCCACGCGGTGCAGGTCGAAGACGCGATCGCATCGCTGCAAGCAAATCAAATCAGCAACGCACCAGTGCGAGCACGGACGTATAGCGTCGCGAGGCTGCTAGCTGAGCTGCAAGCACTCCAGCACAGCCTCGAAAGCAAGATGGCGACGCTGTTGCAGCCGTTGACGGTATGCGCACTGTGCTGGCTATTGGAAGCAGGTGTCGGATTGTCTTCCTGAGTGGATATTGTGATGATGTGTGCGCGATAGGAGATGCCGGACGATGTGGAAACCAAGCACCTGCATGCTGACAACGTGCCAAGTGCTGCATCAAGAAGACCTAACGAAGAGCGACCCGAGTCCCAGCCAGCGGTGTCCGAAGAAAGCGATGTGTACGCGGACGTGCGTAAATTACTCCAAAAGATGCAGAAGATCGTTAGGAAACATCGCGGCGACTCCTGGGTTGCAGATGCTGTGGATTTGGTCCGTGCGGTCGCGAAGAGCTACCCAGATGACACCAGCGTCGCCAAGAAGACCAGGAAGGCATGGAAACACCATATCATCAATTCGCTCGAACCTTTGCGGACTGTGCTTCTGGATCACACGACCGAGCATGGTGATCAACTCCCGAGGTTTCGGAAAGCGCTCAAGAAATTGGCCAAATGCAATGCCGACTTGACCAGATTTTGCGAGTGCGTATGATATGGTTGGTGCATTTTGACAAACCATTGTGTTCTCGTGTCGCTGACTTTGTGTGGACACTTTGTGTGACGACCAGGGAATCGGAGGCGATCTTGGTCGAGAAAGAGCAGAAGCTAGCAGCGAAAGAGCAACGGAAAGCTGGAAAAGCCGCCAGAAAGAAACGCAAGTGGTCGGACGCAAGCAGCACCACTTCCAGCGTTGCATTACCGCTAGTAAAAGAGGAAACTTCAACCCCAGCAGCACCGATGACCAAGAAGTTGACGATCGCAGAGGTTCGTCCGTTGTTGACCCTGTGTTCGAGAGAAGTGAGACTGCTTCGCGATCGGTTCGAGATGGCGTCCTTTGATGTGAACCTCAACCGTTTGGTGGACGCTGCCGACTCGCTTTCGGCAGAGTTTACGTATGACGATGTCTCGACACTGGTGACCAGTTTGTTTGCACTGGCAGAGCACGTCGAGAAGGTTGCACAGCCGATCCGACGAAAGAATCGACTGCTGCGCGTGGAAGCAGTGTTGAAAATCTTGATCGCATCGACATATATCCCAATGAGCAACCGCCGGAGAGCCATAGTGCAGGAGTACCTCACAAATTGTCAGGAATGGCTGCGAGCATTCCAGAGTACTTCAGGCAACGGGGAAACATCAAAGGCATCGCCTCGAGTAGTAGCAACCCCAATCGCGCGAGAAGCGGAGAGGGCGAAGCGAACCGTGAAACCTGCAATAGCTCCTCCTCAGCCAGCTGCTGCGACGAAGGTCACGCGACAGCAACAGCGTCAAAAGCGCTCGCCGACACAAGTGCTCGTTGGCGCTTCGAGGAGCAATAATACCAGAGCAAATAGTTAGAGACCGAATAGAGAAACCCAAGGATCATGTATTTTCGCTTGAAAAAGACCTCTCCCACAGTCTATGTCAGGTACAAACTGCTGGCAAACACGACATCGCGCTTGATGGACTCGGACGCAACTTCCATCTTTCGAAACAGGCGTGGATCGCCGATCACGCGCGCTGCGTTTCGAACTTCGCGACACACTTCGTCAAGACGCGTGATGCAACGCACAATGGACCCTTCTTGGATGTCGGTCAGCAGACAGAGCTCCTTGAACGGCATCCCACGAGACCACTCGTATACAACCTCCATCAAACTAAAGTTCAACGCACCCTTGCAATAGACCGCCGGATCAATGTCCAGGTGCTGCTCCAGCTGAATCAACCCAAGCGATTCGGCGATCTTCTTGACGACTTCGCGAGCATCTTCGAGCCGTGGCGTCAGCGTGGGCTCCGACTGCGTCTTCTCCTGGAAAATCAAGGCCGACAGCACTGCCACAATCTCTTCCGGCTCCAGGTTTGCCAGGACATTCTCAAAAATCATTTCCGTGAGCACGATTTCCTCGCAAGTGTTGATCTCGCAAGCAACACGACCTTTAACTTGGACAACCCCATCCCCAGAAATGTAGTCAAGTCTCTTGAGCACTTTCAGGCGTTGTTGGAAGTCTGGAAACAAAGACAGCGAATCGTTCGACAGCTCGCGGGTCAATCTCGCCACGTAATCGCCAAGTTTAGAGATCTTGTCGACCTTCCCCATCACACGTGACAATGGACCGGAGTCGGTAGCGCAGGGATGGGTCAGCACTAGCTGATACAGTTGCTCCCAGTTGCGGTACATCGTCACGGCATCCAGGTTGTTCAGCTTCAGCTCGTTGACCACGTCCACGTATGACAAAGTCGTCTTGTGTCCCGCGGCGGTCTCTTTTTCCAGCTGAGTGAGAAATTCGACACTGCTCGCAAGCTCTTTCTTGGATGACGACGCCACGAGCGTCTTGATGTTGATGTTTGTGGCTTGCACGTTTGTCACCATTTCAATACACGTCTCTGGAATATCCAAAACCGCATACTTTGTGCCCAATAACGTCTCCGTGGTGTTCGATTCTAACTCCTTGGCTTCTCTCCCATTCGTCGCCCCCTTCTTACCGCCCATAAGTCCCATCATTCGGTCGTCGCCATCGTCTCTCTTGCCTCGCAGTTGACGGCCACCAATGCCGGGATTGCTGAACTGTGGATCGCTCTTCTCTGGCTGAGAAGATGGTTTCGCAGGAGGCTCATAGTTTTCGGGGCAAAGGCAAATAACGGTGATCGACTTGAACAGTCCTGGGTTTAGTGTGCGCACAGACAATTTCCCACCGTCGAAGGAAAAGTTGTTCAGGAGCAACCCATCGAGCCCAGATGCCACCGGATTCGTGTTGGTGCGAACCACAAGGGCGAGAAGGTCAGCTGGCAATCCTTTGGCATTCATGACGACAACGCGGCCAGGAGCGATCGCGTTCTTCGCAGCTTGCGCATTTTTCGTGAGCATCCATTTGGTTATTTTCTTCCCCAGATCGTGCTTCTGTTTCTTCATCTGGTACAAGTCTCGAATCTGGGCTAACTCCCCACTCGCTTCGAGATGAGGATACTCTTCATGAAGTGCTGCTTCTAGCTGCTTGAGCAGCTTTCTACCCCGCATAATCAGCTGTGGGATATTCCTCGACGCAAGAGCTTTTTGAGTCTGGAACTCCGAGAAGGAGCGCTTCATCATATCCTCCACAGTCAACACTTCGACACGCAAGAGATTCAAAATCATATTGTACGTCAACCGAAACTGACTCGAAAGAGACGTTGCTTTCCCTGCCAGCATCGTTTGCAACGACGTTGGTTCCGGGATATCATTCCAGCAAGAGATGATGACTGTCCCCACCAAATCAAGACCACGGCGACCAGCACGACCAGCCATTTGAGTGTATTCACCTGGTAAGAGATCTCGGAAGCTCTTTCCATCGTGCTTGCGGATCCCATTGAACACAACCGTTCGCGCAGGCATATTGACACCCATTGCGAAAGTCTCCGTCGAGAACAGAACCTTGACAAGACCTCTGCCAAACAGGATCTCAACCATTTCCTTGATAATCGGAAGCAATCCACCGTGGTGAACACCAATACCTCGCTTCAGCATCTCCTTCATTGTCAGCACCTGCGGCAACTCGCGGTCGGAGCCCTGGAGTCGTTGAATACTAGACTCTAAAAACAAATGGATCTCCGAGCGTTCCGAAGGAGTGCTGAGGTCCAATTTCGACAACTTGCTCGCTGATTCTTCGCAGAGTTTCTTGCTGAATGCAAACACGACAACAGGGAGCAGCGCTTTGTCCTTGAGCGAGTTGATCAGTTTCGTCCACTCGCTTTGATCGCCTCCAGACGCGCGTCCCATGTTTCGCGAGCCTCCGCTGCTGCTTCCTCCGCCGCGACCTCCTGCCTTTGGCTTGTCCGACGGAGGGAACAGCTTTGCTTTCGCTGCGCCATACGCTCCTGGAAGGTAACCATTGGACGCATCGTACACTTTGAATAGATCCTTTCCAGCGTACAAAAAGTGCTGCAGTGGCACGGGACGCTTGGTGGTGGAGATGACATGAATCTTCTTCTTCTTGGTACGTCCGATCCAGTCGGAGAACTCCAAGTGGTTTGGAGTTGTCGCGGAAAGGAACACCATGCCGATGTGCTCTGGAAGCATAATAATGACTTCCTCCCACACAACGCCACGCTCGCTATCGTTAATGTAATGGATTTCGTCAAAGATAACCCATTCGATATCACGAATTACGTCCGCGCCTCGGTACAGCATCGACCGCAGAATCTCGGTCGTCATCACAAGGCAGCTCGCGTCTGGATTGATGCTCACATCGCCCGTGATCAAACCCACGTTCTCCGGACCGAATTTGGTGCGGAAGTCACGATACTTTTGATTCGAAAGCGCCTTGATCGGAGAGGTGTAAATGGTGCGAGTCATGTGCTTCTGGGACATCGCAATCGCATACTCTGCTACCACAGTCTTCCCTGCCGACGTATGCGCCGCAACAAACACACACTCGTGGCGTTCTAAGTGCACCACACACTCCTTCTGGAAAGTATCGAGCTCGAAGTCGTACTTTATCGCCATTTCAGGGACTTTCTCATGGAAGTTCCGGACATCCACACTTGCGATACTCGCCCATTCCGAAGCAGGACCTGTCGGCTGCTTCAAAAACTTGACCGTCTTCGAATTTCCCATACCCTCCGCTAAAATCGCTTCGAGCTCCGCCTCAGGCTCACTGTCTGCTCCACCAGAAGCTGCTTGCGCATCGCCGCCACGTTGCTCGTCTAGCACTGTCTCTCCTGCTTCACCCTCCTCCTTCTCTTCGCTGCTGCCATCGGACGGCACATCATCATCTTCGACGAAAAACCCGAGCTCATTCAATTCCCCATCGTCTTCCAGGTCATGGAGCAACTGGTCGAGCGCCACTGTGCCGCTTTCACTGTCAGCCTGCGCCATCGCATTCGTTGCCTTCTCGTCTTCCACAATTCTTCGGATCGCTGCGACGTGCTCTCTGTCGGAAGCCGCTTCAAAGTACGGCTTGAGAAGACCATCTGGGTTGATGCCAACCACCTCCAACTCCTCCTTGTCGTCGGCGCGAGCAAGTTTTTCTTCAACAAGCACTTCTTTCTCAAGCTCCCGCACGTCGTCCACAGTCAGACAGCCATTTAAACCTGGAGCGCTAAACACAAGACGCTCCAGCATTGCCTATAACATGGAGCAAGTATGAGTAAATCGCCAACTCCGCAAACTCAAGGTCACAGCAAGCGAATCAAATGCCAAATAGACGTACGCAGTCGCTGAGGTCCAGCTCATCATCGAGCACCAATTTGTTCCGTGCCTGCTCTTCAGCAGAACTGAACAACCCGCTTTCAGAACCTTGCACCACGTGTAAACCAGCACTATCCCCATCCAAAGCCGCGAGCGAGTGGCCACCCGGGGAAAACGGTTTGTTGGTCATCTTGCCGCGCGCGTACTCGTCCTGCTTGGTGAGTGCGCTTGAGAAACCCGCATCGACGCCCATGTGGGTCGTATCAATCGCGCGGAATTCGTATTCAAGGTTCAGCGGGTCCAGCACCATCCCCTTGCGCTTTGGCACAAGCTCCATGCGCGCATTCGACATGGGCATCTGCGCCAGGAAGCGACTTGGACGCGGCTCGGGGAACACGTAGCTGCCCGTCGGGTACGGACTGAGGTTCTCGAGCGCAAACAGCGGATGCGTGTTCTTCTCCAGCGCGCGCTTGGCGACGTCTGGGTTCGCGTAGGGCGACGTCAGCGCCGGAACCGAGAAGATCGAGGCGGACGATCCATTGGATGAAGGTGGTGTGGATCGCGGAAGAATCTCGACGTTGTCTGGGGTGAACGACGACGCCGAGACCACTGCAAACTGCTGGAACGCGTCGGGCGTACTGCTGTTGCTGTTGCTGTTTTCCGTCTGCAGACGCGCGAGGTCGTCCAGCAACTGATCGATCTCCATGCTTAATCTCTCGCTTCCCCCTCTTGGCTCTTGCTATCCGTTTGTGGAGAATGCGAATGTATCCGATGATCCGGTCTTCAGCGGCAACAGTGAGCTGTAAGAATGCGTACCCTCCAGGAGTAGAATCGATGCAGACCCAAAATGCATACTGTACCTACTGTAAAAATGGATGTTTCCGCTTTGAATAGAAGCCCCCTCCTCCATTTTTGTTAGCAGCTTCTTCTTCTTCTTCGCAGTATTATTGTCTGTTGAGGAGGGAAAAATGGTGGAGAACGACGCGGAGGACATGGCGCTGCGCTGCTGCGTGTGCGGCACGTCCGCCGAGGACGACAGCAACTACCTCAACACCAAGATGAAAATGCTCATCTCCAAGTGTGGCCACCGCTTGTACGTCTCTATCGAGCTTTCTACAGCGCAGGTTGGGAGGATGATGGTATTGACTCGATTGCATTGCTGCTGCTTTGTAGCTGCGACCACTGTATCAAGCGCGAGTTCCAGCACCACCGCGAGATCCCGTGCCCTGCGTGCCAGAAGCTCGTGAAGAAGTCGCAATTGCAGGACAAAACCATCGAAGAGCTCAACTACGCCAAAGAGACATCCATGCGCAAGAAAGTCACGAAAGAGTGTGTGCTTCTATCACTAGATGGCCAAATGAACCGTAGTGGTGTCCTGATATGCTGGTGTGTGTGTGTGTGTACCAGTTACAACAAGACCGAAGACGACTTCAACACGACGGACGAGTACAATGACTACCTCGAGACGCTGGAGAACCTCAGTATGGAGTTTTCTGCATTGACGGATTATCCCTTCCTACGACCTAGACTGACGTGACTCGTGTTGTTCCTGTACCTTTTTCGGATAGTTTTTGATCTGGTGTATGGAGACGATAATGAGAAAGCAGTAGCACAGAAGCGGTGGAAGCAGTACCGCATGGAAAACGCGATCGCGATCGCTACGAATGATGCGAAAAAGGCCGACGAAGAGCGCCGCATTGCCCAGTTGATCGGCGAACAGCAGCGGCTCGCGGAAGAACGGCGGTTGCTGCAGCAGCGAGAGGATTCCCAGTTCGAGGCCGACCTGCAGCAGCAGAAAGCACAGCTCATGGAGGTCGCACTCGGCGAGCGCGACGAAAGCGACGTCACGAAGCTTCGCGCCACGACGACCGCGATCCCGATCGACCAGGCAGTGACCGCAGAGATGGAAGCCGCGATGATGGGGTTCCAGCCTGGCGTCATTGGCGGTCCTCAGCCAGTGCCTGTGCCTGGAGGCAAACGCGGACCGAACTTTGGCGTCAACGAGTCCAAGAAACTGCGCCGCGAGCAGCAGCGTGCAGGGGGCTACGATCCGGATCTTCAATTCAAGCGCAACCGAAGCGAAGCGTGGTGCGGGATCTATTTCCGCCCAGTGGATCAACGCGACAACGGCAACGGACCTACGCCCATGGACGTGTGCTGAGTCCACACATTCGCACACACACACAAGCAGTAGGAAGACTTTCCCAGGTATGATCTCTGCTTTGACAACATAAATAGTAACGAGAAATACACGTTAATGATCACGTGCGTAAGGTAGGCTCTCTATGACTTGTACATATCAACAAATGACTTTGGTGAGACACGCTCGCTTCCATCGTCGTTTGAAGTACAGATTCAAGTGCCGTCCAGCGTCGCGGAGGTCCCTCCATTCCTGCTGCTCAGCTTCTGGGAGCATCGGGTACAGATCATGCTCCAGCTCATGATCCTTTTCGGTATCATGGAGCTCGATAGATGTGGATAGAGCATCATACTGAAGGCGCATGTGACCTCGGATCGCAGCCATTTTGCGGGACGGATTGTTGCTCCAAACGACGCGCTCTCCAAATGGAAGTCTACGCTTAAGTGAACGCCCCACTCCTGTTTGGAGAAACCCTGTTTCCGGTAGCCCCACGATATCCGCCAAGGTGTTCAGCAGGTCGTAGTGCTCTGCAGCGTCGTCTATCATCGTTCCTGCATCGCCACCCAAGCGGCCGTCAGCGAGGATCGCTGCAGCTACTCGCGTGGCTGACACCTGTCTTGATTCAGGAGCTCGTAGCCCATTCTCAGGTCCTTGACCATGGTCTCCGACAATCACGACGATTGTGTCGTTCAGAATCCCTTCTCTTTGCATTCGGTCCAGGAACTCGCCCAACACCAGGTCTTGGAAATACCGCATCTCGAGGTAGTTCTTGACTGCCGGGTCGTTGTGTTTCTTCGTGTACTCCGCGTAGAGCGGAGAGAAATCGGGTTTGCGGTGTCGTTGATACCACAGCGGACGATCGATGAATGGTGTGTGGCTTGAAATGGTGTAGTGGTTGATGAAGAACGGTTTCTTTGGTTGTCCGGCTTTCACGCGCGCATGTTGCTGCTCTGTTTTGTTTTTGATGAGGTTACCAAGCACTTTGAAGGACAGATCGTCGTGGACCCCCCAATACGACATTGCACGACCCGTCCCATTGTAAGACGGGATCGCCCAGTGTTCGGACTTGATCCCGAGGTCTCGCTCTGCCAACTGCTTGACTTCCGCCATCGCCAACACCGTATCGAAGCCGTGCGCCGGGAGAAACGCGTCCCATCGATCGTAGTCGATGCGAGAGCCCGTCATAAACGTACGCTCGTACCCCTTGGCTTTGAAGAATTGCGGCATCCCCGACAATTTGATGCTGGCTCCTGCTCGAGAGATACCGGATTCTGGAATGCTATCGTACGGGATCTGGCCAAAGAGGATGCTCTCTAACGACCGACTCGTTGACCAGCTGGACCACATATTGCGGAAAGCGATGCCTCGTTTCGCGTACCGGTCGAAGTTTGGCGTCACCGTGATATTGGTGTTCTGCAGCAAGTAAGTGTTATTGCCGACGAGATATTGAGAGTCGTGGTATCGAAACGATTCGACGGCAATGACAAGCACATTGGGTGGATCTTCGGGGTCGACATCCACATCAAATGCCAATGGACCATGGAATCCTGTCGTGCGCCGAAACAGCACATTGTCCTTGAACAACGTGTACTCTTCTGTGTTGCTGTGGATGTATTTTGCGGCGGACGAAATATCTGCACTCGCTAGACCCGGGTACAGTTCCAGATCGAAGAACACGCGGAAAAACTCGTTCAGGGTCGCATTCAGCGCGATCGACGCCACAATGGGACTCGACAAATGCGCCACAGCGAGCGCAACCATCGGGACAACAAGAACCAGGATGCCTCGCAGGATCCACTTTTCCTTGGTGTGGTTTGCGTCCTGTCGCGCTGATCGGTACACCGAATGCTTGGAGCGCACGGTTGTCGAGCTCGACTCTTGGTTGCTTCCTTCCTCGAGAGTTTCTTCTGGAGAGCTGACTGCTATCTCCACAGGCTCGTACTGCTTTTCAATGATCGCGTCCGTTGACGACGAAAACAACCGATTCGGGTTCCAGCGAGACAAGTCGATCCAAAGCGTGCCAGCGATACTAAACAGCAATGCCGCAATGGCAGTGACGATCACAGTCTCGCGCGCAACCTGCACTTCCTCATCGGACACATTCAGCAGCGATGCAGCGCCTTTTGCACTGAAATACGCGTCAATGAACTCAAACGTAAAGCGCATGTGGCGGATGCGCACCAGCAGCATGTCGGCGCCAAACGGGAGCACAACCCCCAAGTACGAAAGCAAATACACGAGGAACCGCGCGCCGACGATCGCTCCTCTTTTGATGCTTCGCAGCCATCCGCTCCTGTCTTCATCACTGCCACCAGTATCGTTATCCGCAGCGGAGCCGTTCGGTCGCGTGCAGCAGTCAAACCCCCACAGCAGGAGTACAAGCGGCGTGGTGCAGACCCAGTCTTCCAACGCACCGACGCTCACCCCCAGCACACGGTTCCCCCATGTTTGCTCGCTTTTCGCTCCGAAAGTGTCCAGGAGAGCAGCCAGCGCGACGCATCGGTACACGAAGAAATAGGTCGTTACACTGGCGTACACCACCAGCCAATGCAGCCACGGCCGCGCTGTGGTAGGGAGCAGCAGCATCTTCCGTGCGAGGGACAGGAGCGCGATGTGCTGTGGCAAGGATACTCTCGCTCTCAATTTTGAGTGCGAGTTGCTGGGAGTGATTGACGATGACACGCGAGTGAGTGCAGCGTCCGCTGAGTGGAGCGGTTCGTCCACCCAGAGCGCGATTCGGATTGGCCAGAGTCGTGCGGGTATTAAGGGCAAGGGTTGCTGCTCTCAGCATTCACAATATAAACGCACCTCACAGAATAACTGCATGATTGCTGGATCGTTGACACACATTGCGAGTGCGCCATGCATTCACAATCTGGAAATGAATCAGCACCAGAGTTCATGCAGCGATGTCGAGCGCGAAACATCCACTTGAGCGTGACGCATCCCGCCGAGTTATTAATGGGTACAAGGAAACCAAAGGTAGAAACGGACCAATACCAAGGTCACCATTGAACCATAGCACAACGCATCCTGCTGACACTCGCTCCAAACATGAAGATATCGCGGTCGAATATCCAGGTCGTGCCAGTCGCCGAGGCACATCCCGCACAGCATCCAGACGCCAACCAACCGCAGCGTGCATTCCTCCGACGGCTTCTATCGCTCTTCCGACGACTTCTGTCTCTTTTCCGACGGGTGCGGACAGCATGGACCGACTTGCAAGTGAGCCACCAAGGGAAATACTCGATCGAACGGCTCATGGCGATGCACAACTACTACCACACAACATCCATCACGCGTGTCCTGCTCGTTTGCTTGGCGATACCTGTGCCAGCGCTCCTCGCAGCGATCCTAGTCGAGCTCATCCCGCTGCAACCACCAGCTGCTGGATCAATAGTAAATTGGGGATTGTGGATTCGCATCTGGACCACTCTCTTCATCATGAACATGGCCATGACGACGCAAGTCAAAGTCATCATTCCAGAGTTACCGTTCACGACCTTGCGGTGCTTGGCTATCAGCATTATATCAGCCAGTGTGTATGTTGCTGTGGGTGTTTTTGTCGGCGAACTCATTGCATTCCCAATCCCATTCATGCTCGTGCTTGGAGGACTCCCAGGGACGATAGTTAGCTGTCTCACGGTTCTGCTTGTTCTCCGACTTCGCCCGTCTACCATGGACCCTCAACAACGATTGCAGCTGCAGCGGTTCTTTCGCATCTGCATGAGCGCTGGCGTGATGCTGACCACCTACCCGTCCTACAACGCCGTCTTCGTCTCCGCAGAACCCAGATACCAAAATGGTCTTATATTGATTCTCCAGGTGATCAAGCTCATCGCAAAAAATGTGACAGCAAAGGCACTTCGACATTTGGAAGACTATCTACCCGAGTACGTCGTCTTCTTAGTCGAGGTCTTCAATGCGCTGTACTTGACGTCGTGCATGCAAAACGCGAACTCGTTGTACACCGTGGCTTTGATTATTAGCCTCGATTTGGGACAAGCTGCATGGGAGCTCTACAGCATCGAGACCAGAGCCACAACGATGCAAGCGCTGATGAAGGAGTGCTGGAAGCGCGATCCTGACATGGAGCAAGCGGACTTTCTAGCACTCGCGGTAGAGATCTGTCGACAGCCACAGAGATTCACTCAACGAGAGGCAAGGCAAATCCAATTGCGAGCGTGTCTGGAGCATCAGCTTTCCTTGAAGCACAAAGAAATTCTCAGATCATTGGAGAGCCTCAAAATCTTTGGTCCAGGCGGACGAGTAGCGAGAGCTTCGGTATCCGGTGCAAGTGGAGGCAGGCGCTCTCCGAGTGCAAACACCACCAGCGTATCCCCCGTCGGTGTTTCGAGTTCACTCCTCGGTCCCTCTTTGTCGCCTGGACGAGAGAGTGAGCAAAAGATAAGCTCACTGGCTGACACAGCTGCTGTGCTCACCAACATCCAAGCTTTCCGGTCAGTTGGCTCGAAAGACAATCGCAGCTCGCAGCTGGTCCACCAAACGTTGCACAGCCTCTTCACTGTAGAGTACCTCGTGTTGGTGGAATACGTCGAGTGCATCATCCCCTTTGTCTATGTCGTGTACACCGCCGTCCGCAGCCACCTGCCCAGTGCTGTTTATTACCCGCCTTTATCCAGCAACGGCACGGAGTTTCAATGGTCTTTACTGGGCAACGTCATGCTGTACACTGGACTCGAGTTTTGCACGTTTGTTGTTCTCAACGCAATGTATTGGTGGAAGTTCCGCTTCTTGCCATTGTATCAGCTTGCATTTGTGCTGGAAAACCAGTTTGAGCTCGTGCAAAGCAAGCTCGTGCTGTGGGTGATTATCTTGCTGCAGTTTCAGCTTGTGCATTACGGTAAGGGCGACAGTGAAGACCTTTTGAGTGCATCTTCAGTGTTGGCTGATCTCGTGACTGCTTCTTCACATGTTTTAGGTGCAGACTTCACATTCGGCTTTGCTTGGCTCAAGCACCACGAGCTGGACCAGTAAACCGTTGGTTGGTTCGCTGAACGCGGTTTGCTCCCCAGCTTACCTGCTCAGGAAGCCTTGGTATGAATTGGACTTGTCTGGGTAAAGCGACAGTGTCTATTTGGACCATCTTTCACACACCACTTGACGAACTGCTTGAACTCGCTTCCAGGTGAGCCAAAGTAAGCCACCACGCTGCACCTGGACACCAGAAAACCTCATTTCAGAACTTGCGTAGCCGTCCGTGCGTTTCTCTTTTGTAGCTGCTGATGTTCAAGGTGCTTCGTCGGTCAGGATGTTTCGGAACGCATCCAGTTTACGTGCTCTTGCTGCACCCTTTTCTGTCGACCCGCCAACTTTCGAAGCAATAGTCATCATGTCTTGCACGCAAGCGCGAACCACACCATCTTTTGCGACATCCCAAAGCGACAGTGAAGTCGTTAGCAGTCGTTCAAACTGGTCCATCATTCGATCGAGCGCTGATCCACGGCACTTTTTATTGTGCAGCCAGGACTCCAGAGTCGCGCGAACATTTCTAAATTCGCGGCGTTTATTCGCTGTTTGTCTCTTCTTCAGATCCCACTCATGAAGGGCAGGCGCATCCTGCTCTTGCAGAAATCCAACCAGATCATTTTCACTTACTTTCAGTCTAAACCACACATAGAACAACATGGTGCCACTATCAGTTAGGCAATGACAAAGAAATAAAGGCGTGGCGACAGTACGAAGAAGCCGATGCATACCTCTCCAGCGACGCGTTCGGGTCGTTGCACGATGTTCGAACAGATCCAATGCAATCCAATACACCCAAAAGTTCATTTGAGTCGAACCTCCGAGCATTGGTCTCGGTCACGAAATGCACCACGAAATGCACTGCTTCAGCAAAACGTAACACAAGCATCGATCTTCGATCCTCCGCGGCTCCTGGAGAAGACTCGGACGATGCTAACGTGCATACAAGAGCGTTGATACTAGCTGCGAGCGTCCGGATCGTCTCGATCTGGGTGTTCAGCGACTTCGTATCAAAGTCCTTTGGGATCTGCACATTTCCCCAACCCAACTTCACCAAATCACTCGCTGACGGGTCGTCCACTACTCTCTTCAGCGCTTGTCGTAGTCTTGGTGCCGGCACATGATCCGGAGCCTCGCCACTCTTGGAGAAAGGTTCCTCCGAATCACCATTCCTCTCGTCCACATCTTCGCATTGCTCCGCTAATAATGGCACAATGGGGACAACTTTCTGTGGTTCTTGAATGTCCGAGTGTTTCTGGGGAGAATCAAAGTCATGCTCTAGCACGGTCGCCTCCGACACTGATAGCTCTGGCACTTCCGCTCCAGGATGTTCTTCGAAGCCTCTGTCCGGTGGGACTGGACCAACACCATCTCCCAAACAAGGCGTCGCGTGTTTGCCGCTCAGGCGCGCATCATCGCCCTCGTCTCCCACGGACACACGATTTACCGCGACAGCGCGCTCCATTATCCGCGCTCGCTTGAACGCCCGCGACACTCGCCGCCGCAGCGTCGACACGTCCTTCAGCTGCTTTCCTTCCAGCGGGACCCGCAGCTTTCGCGCCGCGAGCGTCACGTCCTGAAGCCGTCGGAGCGCCACCGCCGCGTCCTCCGCGCTCTGCTGCGTCTGCGCGAGGCTCTTGCGCAGCAGCTGGTCGCAGGGCACGCGCAACG
This sequence comes from Globisporangium heterothallicum, assembly GCA_023334155.1. Lineage (NCBI taxonomy): Eukaryota > Oomycota > Peronosporomycetes > Pythiales > Pythiaceae > Globisporangium > Globisporangium heterothallicum. The sequence continues at coordinate 30,622 of JAASGH010000072.1, read as the reverse complement.
CACGGCGGTCTAGCGACGCGAGCAGCTCTTCGTACACGTCGCCCATGCTGCTGCTTTCCTACGATCTCGAATATCTAGCGAACAAACCTGTCACTCTAGACACTTTATAGGAAGGTTCTCACTTTTACCTATAACCACTGGATGTGAGAAGTGTTCCTGATTGGCTGGTTCTCAGGACAACCTACAGTGATGCAGTACAGTGGATTCCGGTTGCATGGCATCCGGAGACCAGATGTAAGAGCACCCTCTCATGAAAAGCCATTCGCCATTTCGCCACATCGTCTCCAAATATGAACTCCAACCTATCCATCCCTCATGGCAGCTCGCTCGCTATCGTCACCCACCCACACACTGCTAGTGCCTAAGCTCGCTCGAAAGAGCTGCTACTTGATCAACATCCGCTGGTATTCGGCCAGCTGGACCTCAAATCGACGTCGTTCTTGAACATTTCGACCGCGAGTTCCTCGATGATGCCCTGGAGTCGATGCTTATCTTGAGAATATCGACTTGGACAGCTTCCTACCGGACGAGGTTGTTCACGCTGCAGGTATTCCGTGAGCGCTGCTTTGGAGCTGCAGACCACCATTTAGCCACACAACATGCATTAACAGTCGTGGCATAGATGCATAGATGATCAGGTTTGTTTGGGGATGCACTTACGCAGTCAATGCATCTTCAATGTGCTTGGAGTTGGAGCACACAGCAGCCATCTTTTCCAAGAAGTGACCATACAGCTCGAATTCGCTCTTCGATAGTGCCGTTCGGGAGCGGATAGACTTCACAACGATATTGACAGCTGTCTGTAAACACTCGACATCGTCCTGGTGCGTCTGAGAGTCTCCAGCTCTTTCAAACATATTCTGCACAAGTTGAACCATGCAATGGGAGCAATCTCTCTGGGGACTTGCAGGTAGCGCATCAAACTTATGGAGGGCTTCGAGGCATTTCTCAAAAAATGTGCTGACTGAGTCTTGAGACGGTTTTGGCGACCCTGCCTGCTGTGCCCACACCTCTTGTAGTCTTTCCAACTTGCTTCGAGATCTGCAGCAATATCCAGAGGTTAGGATTGTTACCTCCAGTCAATGGGATCGAGCGAAAAGAACCCAAGCTGCCGTACCTGGAAAACAGATCCTTCACATGCGGGTAGTTGTCGCGAAGGTTTGCAACCATCGGGAGCAGTTTCGCGATGGTCTCTGCCGTAGTAGGGAACGCTACTTGCTCTTGCAAAATACGAATCGCTCGCTCCAACGATCTCTCGATGTCGTCTAGAATGCGGATAGACTGTTCGGGATACAAAGTGTTTGGACCTAGTACTTGCAGGTAATTCAGTGCTGCTGCCACCATGCCCACCAGTTCCTGGAGTAGCGCATGCTTCGGGTCGCGATCGACTTGCTCTGCAAATGACATGCATTTGTCCGCATGGTCTGCGAGAAAAGCCATGTACTTGGATACTGCAATGCTCTCTTGCAGCTGCGGTGCACTACTTGCAGTTGCCAAAGACGAGGAGTCTGGATGTTGGGGATCACGAGCTGAGATGGCATGGCTATCAAGCGACGCTCGATTGCTGTCCTCCCGGACGTCTCCTGCATCCTTGAATGCATCTTCGCCTGACATTGCCGTCTCTGGAGACGATGGAAACGACGGTCGTCTGCGCTTTTTCCCATTCGTGCTTCCACCAGCACGCTCGTCGAGGATTCTGACGTCTCCATCGTCCTGGTTCCTTACAGCAGCAGTCTCCTGAAAAACACATACAAAGATTCAATGCACCGCCACGACGGAATCGCTCCAACGCTCCACCATACCTCTTGCAGTTGTGGGATGACGCCCAATTGTCTCACCGACGCCGCAAGTCTCCGCTGCAGCTGCTGCGTCTCACGGATCGTGTCCACTAAGCTACTCACTGCATCGCTAGTAAAAGACCGCGTCTGACTGGTCTCACTCTGCTTCTCCTGGAGCTGCTCTCCCGCTTGCTGCACTTCCTGAAGCCTCCGCCACGCACGCAGCGCATCCTGCAGCGTCTTGTGGGTCGCCAACTGCACTTTCTCCCGCAGTAGCTTGTTGCAGTGCACGCGCAGTTCTTCGGCGCCGACGCGCGCGAGGATGCGCTCGTAAATGCGCTCGGCGCTGTCTGTCGCCATTGGTCTGTATGTTGCACTGTTGGGACCTGACTGACTGGAGTCTGATTGACAACGGGTCATGGGTTGTTCCCACCTGGTTCAAACGGGTTCATTGACGGGTCGAATGGGCAAAACCTTCTCATTCCTGTCGATTCTGTACCTTTTTTGCGACGTGGTGTGTCATCTGATAAAATCGCTCAAATATGGTGCATATTTCGCCGTTCTGGTGCACTTCCTGGTTCATGATGCACCTCATGACCATGTCGACTGCGGACTCGATCCGTAGCAGTTCATATTATCTGATGCTTTTCTCGGTCGACAAGCACTCGTATTCTCAACCACACATCCAGGATCAAACGCAACGGGATGGTTGTTTACCTTGCCTCCTTTGATACCCCACGTCGCTCTGTCGCCTCTGACCGCAGACTTCTTACCAGCGACCAAGCATAACCAGGCGGAAGCTAGGACTACAGGAACGCCAGTTGATTAAATGGTGGTGTGTGCTGCGTGTCACTGGCTTGGCGCGACTTCAACGCCAATCGTTGCGTTTCTGTTGCGTCGTGGACCTCAATTGTCGTCACTCTGTCGGTACTTTCGACAGCGATACCGCTCTTGTTAACGGAGACAGGGTCGGTGCAGTTTGCGTGGTTGCTGTAGGAGGTGTCCACTTCACGGAAAGACAACCGAGCGAATGAGGAACGCGACATGCAGCCACTTGATTCATGGCGTGGAGTATTTTCGTTTCATGCAACGTCATCGTGAAGCACCTTTTGATACATCTCGGCTCGAGGAGTGTCTTCCCATCGAAACTTGCGGTAGGATGGATGCTGATCGAAGAGAGACGGAGCGGGTCAATGGTCGTTGCCTCTCAGTCCCTCGATCGAGCAAAATGCATCAAGTGTGATCCAATACCTTATATTCTGTCCAATATTGAAGCTGCTGTTGTGTATGCAGCAGTGTTTTCAGCAGTGAACCTGTTGCATTGTTCCGAATGGAGTGTAGACGATATTTGCACCGAGTCCCAACAGACAGGTAAATCAGTCGAGGGACGGGTCAAACCTTGTGGAATCAGATGTGCTCAACCCAATCGCCCATCGACATCCCAGATTACGCCAAAAAGTGTTCGAAAGGATGCAGGACTTCACCATCCCACCGATCATCGTCCACCTGGAAAAGTGACGTAAACCATCGACCAACAGGTTGTCGTCAACATGCGCACACTGCTACTTTCACACGGGAAATGTAAATAAATGAAGCATACAAACGCTAGTATCAACGCCGCCGTCAATGCCATCGTGCTCAGATGATCCAGGAATGCATGTATGCTCGCAAGAGGAGCAAGTCCGAAAGTGGTGTGCGCAGTCAATCGTATCACAGATTTCAGGGCAGTTTGACCTCTGCATCATTACTGATTGATCTGCGGATGCGAGGAGAATCCCACTTCTTTTAGTCATCGAGTTGAAGTTGTGAGGATATGAGGGGGGAGGACGCTGATACAAAACAAGCTGAGAGAAGAGGGAGGAGCGTGGAAAAGACATTCCCACTCTCCCTGAGATCTGGACTAGTAGCCGCACATTTCAGTTGAAGCTGACGTCTTTCGGCAACCTGAGAGCAAGGATGCATAGCGAGTTGCATCGATCTGCTAACTGCCCTTTGCTCACACCGACTGCACTACATCCCATCCTTCGAGACAAAAGATAATAACGTCCCGACATGGAGAAGTGAGGGTTCGAAACTCGCACCCTACAAATCGCAGCAGTCAACCAGCGTATTCTCTGGTGATTATGACCTTTTTGATTACGCCACAGGAACTCGTTTCCTATGCAAAGCGGTGTCAAAATGTGTGATGTTGTATGCGCTTCGTTGGTGAAGGAGCTGAAGCGGGACTCCGTGCCACTGAGCGAGCTGATGTTCATGCATCAGTCAGCAGCCGGGAAAGAAAATAAATCAAGTGGAGTCCCGCTTTTGCGAGGAGCTCTCGCGTCCCGCTGCAACACGGCGATGTCGCGTGACCGCCTTATTCATCGTGCAAAGTGCCTAGGAAATAATTCAAGTAGCCCACGAAAGTTCAAGGTGTACGCATGCGCTCCAGCATGGCATGCACCTCCTCACTCCTCCCTGCTCTGTCGTGGCCTCGAACGAGCCTCGAACGATTTATGTAGCTGCAGTACCTTTATCCACCTGTTTGCTGAAGGTTTGCTGGAGCCTTCCGCGCCGGAAGACTCATTCCTGAATTTCCATTTCAGTACCCAAGTTTCCTCCAGATCTACAGCGAAAAGATGGCGGGCGGCGTGGTTGTGAACGTGAACAACAATTTGGACCATGACGCTCCGACGGAAGGCACCAAGACGTACGCTATCATCGTGTGCGTCTTCGCCTCGCTCGGCGGTCTCTTCTTCGGTTACGACCAAGGGGTGACCAGTAGTGTGCTGATCATGGACTCGTTCCTCGAAGACTACTGTGTCGGCTGGCATGGGTTCACGTACGAAGACTGCACTAAGAGTGCATCGGAATTGCCCGATGCGTGGACGGACTACACGCTGTGGTACAACATGGCGTACAACATCGGCTGCATCTTCGGCGCTCTGCTCGGTGGCATCGTCGCGGACAAACTTGGTCGTCGCTACACGATTTTCACCGCTGGTGTGATCTTCCTTATTGGCACGTGCTGGGTGTCGTTCAACAAGGCTCACGAGCACAACCTGATGTACATCGCGCGTATCATCCAAGGCGTCGGTGTGGGTAACTCGTCGTTCTCGCTCCCACTTTTCGGTGCCGAGATGGCGCCAAAGGAGTTCCGCGGGTTCTTCGCTGGTTTCATGCAGATGACGGTCGTGATCGGTCTCTTCCTTGCCAACTGTGTCAACATTGGCGTGGAAGACGTGGACGAAGGCTGGCGTATCACCAACGCCGTGGCCATGATCCCACCTGCCGTCGTGATTTGCGGTATCTTCTTCGTGCCAGAAAGTCCACGTTGGTTGTTGCAGCACAAGGGGAAGGAACCTGCGTTGGCCAGTCTGAAGAAGCTTCGCCAGACCGAGAACGTGCACGTGGAGTTCGAATTGATTGCTGCCCAACTGGCTGAAGAAGGCGACGAGGTCAGCTACAAGGATCTCCTCGAACCATCGATCTTGAAGCGCGTGATCATCGCCATGTCGCTCCAAGTGCTGCAACAAGCCACCGGCATCAACCCTATCTTCTCGTACGGTGGTCTGATCTTCAAGGATGTGACGAACGCGGGTGCGACCTCGGTGCTTCTCTTGTCCGGTGTGAACTTCCTCAGTACGATCCCCGCCATGCGATGGGTCGACACCACTGGTCGTCGTCAGCTCTTGCTTCTCGGTGCTGTTGGTATGGTTCTCGGTCACTTGCTGTCTGCGATTGTGTTCACTGCGGGTTGTGATGGCAACGTCGACGACGCTGGTTGCTCCAAGGGTGCTGGGTACGTGATCGTTATCGGCACGGCGTTCTTCGTGTTCAACTTTGCCATCTCGTGGGGACCAGTGTGCTGGATCTACCCTGCCGAGATCTTCCCAATGAAGGTTCGCGCCAAGGCAGTGTCGCTCTCGACCATGGCCAACTGGTTGATGGGTGTTGCCATGACGTACGTCGTGAAGCTCTTCCCAGACTTGAACATCAACGGTGTGTTCTTCCTGTTCGCCGGCACCTGTGTGATCTCTGGCACGTTTGTGTACTTCTTCTGTCCTGAGACGAAGGGAATCTTGCTCGAAGACATTGAGTACCTCTTCCACAAGAACGGCAAGAAGCCTGGTGTGTCTCCACAATACGTCGAAGTTGAGACTCCGGTCCAACAGGCTTAGGAATCTGACTGCTTCGCAGCCCTCGCATGGTTGGGTGTTGTTCAAACAAGTAGTAGTGAGTTTGATCTCGATGCGTGTTATGAAAAAAGTAACCACTCTCCTCTAACCGCGCCATCTACTATGATCGTCCTCCCCAAACACACACGCACTGATTTCTCTCTTCTGTCTTTTAGTATTGCAAGCACGGTAAGTACCTCGGTAAACAAAGTTCGTAGCGTCAAGCCGCTTCTAAGACCACCTAGCAGCCCTTGCCACCGACAAGCTTCAAGCACGAAGTCGATGGGTAGATCGACATGATGTTGACCATGACCGACCAGCACAACGCGAAGATCACGTAAAACACTGTGATCGCCCCCAAGTACGCGTTCTTGCCGCCATTGCGGCGAAGCGCTTGGGTTTCCGCCTTTTGCGCTGGCAGCAGCGGCAAAAAGCAGAGACCGAGCAAGTTGATCACATAGCGGATGATGAGAACATATGTGACATTCCAACGGACCTCATTCGTGTCGAGCGCAATGTCGGCGCTGGTGACCTTGAAGCCGGCATCAACGTTCTTCGTGATCGTGCTCGCGAACGGACCCGACAAATTGCCCACCGTGGTCATCAGACCGTAAATGGCTCCTTCGTGACCTTCGCTAGCGAGCTCCACCACCACGTAGGTAGAAATGATGAAACCCATTCCGTTTGGCAATTGCTCAAGGATCGGCACTCCGAGCCAAAACCACTGGTTGCGCACAACGTCCCACGTAGTCAAGAACGTCACGATCGCGTCCGAGAAGGTGATGGCGACGAGCGTGATCGTGTGCATCCATCGCCAGTTCCAGTGGAGCCCGTACTTGCCCACGCAGAACAAGGTCGCTGCGTAGATGGCGTTCCCGACAATGGTCAACACTCGATCGTTCAGTGGCGTGGCTTTCGCCCACACTTCTTGCATCGGGTCCGAGCACGTGATCGTGAAGTTCTCAAAGATGCCGGAGAAGAACTTGTACGCAATCACTTGGTAGATCGGACGCATCTTGAGCAATTCCCAGAACTCGACGATGTAGTCCTTGAACACGACGCCCGGGTGCTTCTCTTCTTTGATGAAGAACCACGTGATTGGGATCACGGGCAAGCAGAAAATCGCCAAGATCAACATCAGCTGCGGGAAGCTGATCGAGAAGTCGAAGTCGCCGCCGTAGTCTTCGCCGTTGAACGCGAACCCAGTCAAGATACTGGAGATGGTCACGAACACGGTGCGCATCAAATAGATGGTCGTTTGCGTCGTTCCGCGGACTGCTTCAGGTTCGCGTTGCGCGAGCTCGACGACCACAGCGTCAGCAGCCACGTCGGCACCGACATACCCGACAGCTGCGAGCATCATCATCACGATGAACTTGCCGCCAGTGTTTGGAGCGTCGAGGTTGTAGTACAGGTGCTTGTCCGCTTCCGAGATCGTGGAAGCCTTAAGCTCCGAGTATTTGCGTTCCAGGTAGTACGGTTTTCCGACCTTCATGAACGCCATGATCAGCAGCATGAGGAAGCACGCGAACCAGCCGATCATCATGAACGGACGACGACGGTAGCCGAAAATCGGAAAGCAGTCCGACAAGATGCCGTACACGAACTTGAACGACCATGGGAACGTCAGCAGCACACGAGCTGACACGACCTGGGTGCCTTCCATGTGAAGGTAGTTGTTGAGGAACGGGTAGACGGTGCCAGGAAGCGTGCCGTAGATCATACCGACGGCCATGTACTGGACCATGAGACCGACGTAGTCCTTGCCCCAGATCTCAGGCGCGCCACCTCCACGGAGAGCGCCGCCTTCGACGTCAATGTCGCCGAGGGTCTTGTCGACAGGCGTTTTGATGCTAGCGTAGTCATCCGCTGCTGCAGTCTTTTCCTTGGAAGCTGAGATGTACGAGACGCGTTCATACAAAACCGCGTTCTTGTCCATGCTGCTTGGAGGTACTGGAGCTGGTTGTCGTTCTGGCAGGTCAGGGAAGCACTGGAACGCTCAAGGTGTTGGGGTGTTGCTGAGTAGCTGGCAAAAGCGGGAATGGCATTTGAAGAGGAAACCGACAGCACTCACCGAGCTCGAAAGTACCGGGAGGGTTTGATCGCACGAGTTCCTATTGTGATAATACAGATCAGTAGGTGCTGCATAGCTGCAGTCTGCGCTGATGGCGACAAAACAATTGCACAAACCGACCCGGGAGGAGCACATCCGCGCTGATGGTGAGTCCATCGAGCCAATCCGGAGCACAGGTGCATTTGTGTCACTTGGAATCATTTTATGGTCGAACTGGCGAAGATCGGTGCCGTCAGTTTGTCCTGATATCGCAAGATGTGGGCTGCTGTTGCTACGCTTCAAGCAGTAGTCCCGAATCCGTTAGGATCATCACCTACATGTGCCGTGCACTTCAAGAGACAGACATGGCGAGCGCACCAATGAGAAGAGCGGTTTGGACAGCGTAGCCACAATGGCTTATCGCCACCTCGTTTCTGCACGGACTACCCTCTCTTCTCATTCCAGTACCTCACTCGGCCGTCTCTATTCATACAGGTGCAAAGTGGGAGCGGACGTGAGGCGGGATCACATCATGGCAATGAGATCGGTTTGCTCGTGAATGCGAGCTGCTTCGTGAGGATATCCAGAGTGCAGCAAAAGAGGTCGAGTCGATGGAGCAAGTGCATCAATCCCCTTTCGAGTACTGAAACCTCAGCGCTGTGAACCTGGTGCACACATGGTCCGTTACGCCAAGTTGTGCGTTGATGTGTGTGATCGGCTCCGCACCAGCATTTGCGTCTTTTTGGATGCTGATGCTCCTTTGCACCATAAACAGCAGCAACACAAAGTATCTTGCAAAGATGGATGCAGATCCCCTTTCAGACGTGAGAACCCCCACTCCTCTCTCAAGGGGTCGCTGCTGTACTTGTCCCTTTCCCTTGTGCCTGGCTATGTTTCGCCGTTGCGCACTCAAATGCAAGCGTTATCAGCAAGGGTTGAATGGAATTCAGAACCCCCAGCAGCTCTGTCCGTCATCGCAGGACAACGTTTCTATTGGCAGTTTGCCTTTCGCATCGGTGTTGTAAACCCAAGATTCGTCCGATTCAGGTGGTTCGCCTCGCTCACTCAACAGCATGCAACTGCTCGCCTTGTGTGACTGCCAAGTGTGCAATTGCGAAGCTGTTTGCGCAAAGGAGCACATCTTCGCTTTCACGCACTGCAACGCTTCGGCTTTGTCGACCACAGCAGTCGCTCGCACGCGGCAAACGCGGATGCACCGAGACCGCGTCCTCAGCTAAAGTTTTCCGGAGCTACAGCATATTGTACCATTGCTGCAGCTGTCCATCTCGCTTGATCATATCGCGCGAGGGAAACCTGAAGCAAGACCAGCAAGACGACTTGCCTTTTGGGCTCCATCCACCGCCGCTCTTGCGCAGGAAGAAAGCTACGTGCACCAATTTCATCGGACATCTTCCGGTCGTTCCTTGCACAATCCTGACTCCCTCAATCGCACTTAGCGCGGTTACAGCATCTCAGACATAAAAAACGTAACCGTTTCAAGTATTTCCGTCTGATTCGCTGAAACTATTTGCGGAGACACGTGATTGGCTGGAAAGAAGCATTTCGACTGGCAGGAATGTCCGACACGCCGCCAATCAGCAGCTCTCGAGCGAACTCCCGCCATATTTGCCCCTCTCGTGATTGGCGCCACCAGTCCTCAAGTCTCCCATTACCATGGACGTGATCCTAGCGCGCCTCGATCCGCGCCAACTGCGCGTGTACTGCAGCGACGCGATGCAGCAGGAGCTGAAGACGACCTTTGAGCTGCTGGGACAGGCGCTCGCGGCGTTGAAACGTGCCGAGGAAGTGCAGGTGGCGTCCCACAAACTCGCCGTCCAGGAGTTCCAGCGCGACGCGAACCTGCTGCAGATGTTGGAAGAGATTGATTCCTTGCGGCTTCAGTTTTGCATTTCGATCGATCATATCATGCGTGGCGCCAGGGGAGAGATGAGGCACGTGCAGCACGATGTCTTCCCAGATGTGAAGGACGAAGACCGGGTGCGCATTCAGCTGCATGGTGTGTCGCCTCACAAGGTAGTCGACGCTGGTAGCGACGTCAATGCGCATAATATCATTGATCTGAGTGCTGTGCAAGAGGCTGTAGCTCCAGCGATACCTGCGCCTGTCGCTTTGTCCTCCAGGAAACGCAAGCTCTCGATTTCGTCCACGACAGAGCAGCAGCAACCGGCATCGTCATCCTCGTCAGCAGCGAAGAAGTTCATTCCTGAGTACAAGCAGATCGCTGCACAAAATCGTCTTGGGAAATCCATCCACGCTGCCATGGAGTACTCGAATGAAATCATGAAGCGCAAGGCAGGCGATCGCGTACAGGGTTTACCGGTCTTTTCGAGCAAGTTGAATGTTGTCGTGAAGAACATCGAGAGTGCCGAGTATGGAGAAGTCGGGAAAGCAATGGAGTCCTTGAACCACTTGATCTCGGTTGCCGTGAATGTGGTCGTGAAGGCGAAACCTGCTGTGAAGCGTCAAGTGGCGGTGAAGAAGTTGAAAGTGATCCAGAAAGTGCAGACCAAGTTCCCTGAGTTTGCGAACCTCTTCGAAAAGTAAGTGGCGGTGCTTTTGCTTTCGCTCGTGACGCTGTCTTGGGAAATGTGGTTCTCTAATCGAGTTGGTTGGTTTGCTGTGAGCAGGAGCTATACCAGTTTGTGCAAATACATCGATTTGACTTTCCGATTGCCAGTCAAGGAAACCGAGGAGCTCAGACGACGGATTCGAGCGTCTTTAACAGAAGCGAAGGCATGGGAAGCAGGGACGTATTCCGTACCGGATTTCCAAGAAAAGATGAAGATCGTAAAGCGTGCTCTCGATTGTAACTGCGAGGGTTGGAACGCGCACAAAGACCCGACAGTTCTGGAGCTCCTGGACTTGTTGGTTGCTCGATTGAGCGGGTTCAAAGACAGCCAGATGCAAGAGAAACGGAAGGAAACTCTGCAAGCATGGCGCGCGGAAATGAAAGTGGCAAAGCCTCAAGGGAAGTCAAAACCTTCGTCAGTCTCGGCTAAAGCACAGAAACGCTCGCAGTCGAAGCAGCCTCGTGCTAAGTCGTCCAAAGCATCGGAGAAGAAGGGTGCAGTATCCGATGCCAAATCCCCTTCTTCATCTGCCAAGCCAGGAAACAAAGCACCAGCGAACGGTTCAGCTGCAAAAGGTGCAAAAGGTCAAACCCAGCAGTCCGAGCCAAAGAGGCTTGCAGCAGTAGTCGCGCAGAAAGAGACTCCAAAAGCAGAAACAGAACCTTCGCCATTCGCTACACCCGCAAGTCAACCGAAGAAATAGACAAGTGGGGATCTTCAAGTACTAGTAGCAACACCGAAGCAAGTCAGCAAACTATAGTAGATTAGTTTAGGTTAAGAAGGCGCATTCGGGAGAGCGGCGTAGAGCCATCCTACGAGTGGTAGTCTTCGAAATCGTCTTCGTAGCATTCATGCTCCAGCGGATCATCCACGCATTTGCCTTCGGTGGAATTACGACGACACAGGTTTTTCAAGCGAGCGCCGATGCCATTATTGCTCAAACCATTTTGCTTGCTCCCTGGCGGATCTCGGTGGGGCGTACCCGGTGCATTCTCGTCCATTTCGATGATCTCCTGGATATCGTCGCTGTCGCCATCCCCTGTGTTGTTGTCCGCACTCTTGGATGATGCTCGCACGCACTCGCCACCCATGACTCCTCGCCGGTCTCTGCTCCTCAAGGTCGATGCCACGGAATCTTCAAGGCTTTTAAAGTCGAAAGGTCGTGGACCAGCTTTGTAAAGTGGGGTGCTTGACGGCGACTTCGCATCAGCTTTCGCATCAGGGCTGGAGGGAGGACGGCTCCTTTGCTTTTCGCCTGGGATTTCTTCTTCGATGCCTTCATCACCATCTCCTGCTGCGCTCGAGCTTCTCGTTTGCTTCCGTTTCTCTTCAAGCTGGCGATTCTTGCGCTCTTTCAAATCCGCATCGCGTAGCGGACGGAGAAAGGGGTGGGTGAGGCACGTCGCAGCAGACAGTCGGTTCTTCGGATCAAGCTGCAAGGTGTTGGTCAAGAAATCTAGCGTTCCTTCGGGTAATGTACGATTCCCAAGTAGATCCTGCAGCGCCTTTGTTGGTTTCTTCACTTGAGTCACACCGCGAGGCAGTCGTGAGAGCAGCGCAGGTGGCAATGGACCCAAAAGATCTTGAATCAGATTGCTACGGACATGTGCGAACAAGTACAGGTCAGCTTGGTGCAATGGATCCCGAAATTGGAAATGAAATGCGCACGAGCGTTTACATTTGGTCGACTTGCGTGTTTCCAGGGAAGAGGGGCTTCCCGGTTAGCAGCTCCATGAGCACACAGCCGACACTCCACACATCTGCGTCAAAAGAGTAGCGATCGAGTCTGCAGAGCTCGTATCACGATGAGCTGGCACATCATTCATAAATGGGGGGAGACTCGATAGCAACCAACCGTACCGAAGCTCTTGCTCTGGAGGTCGATACCAGCGTGTGGCAACGTAGTCACTCAGAGGATCACCTTCGAATTGAATAGTTCGTGCGACCCCTGTGAGGTTGGAATGGTGCCACAGCAGAATGAATATTCAGCTACATCGATACTTGTCAAAGCCACGAACGCACCGAAGTCACACAATTTGATATCCCCTGCTTGATCGATAAGGATATTGTCAGGCTTTACATCTATTCTCATGAAACGCACCATACTTTGTCACTTTCTTTGGCAAGTCCGGAATATGAGGATCGAAGTGTATCGCAACTCACCTCGATGGATGATTTGATTTGAGTGGCAGCACTGCAGAGCCAAGCAGAGCTGATAGATCAGCTTTCGGGCTTCGGGCGGCTTGATTCCATTCCTGTTTCGTGATAGCACCTGCGGCATTGCTCTAGAATGAGACGTTTGAGGGAGTGTTGCTGGTGGGAGATGCAGACTTACTTTGTTCATACTGTCGCAAATATAATCGAAGACCAAGTGCAACAACCCTTCGTGGCGAAAGCTGTGGCGGTAAGAGACGATAAATGGATGACTGAGCATCGAACATGCCTGGATCTCCCTCTTGGAAAGCTGCTCATCTGTTATATTCAGCAACAACATAAAGCCCTCATTCAGTGCGCGTTTCTCTTCAGAGAAGCCACTCGTGGTATTGTACCGCCAGCAGTCTTGAATTTCTTGATTGCAACATATTCTTTGCTTCCCTGCACAAAGTCGGTGTGATAGCGTGAGATCTCACCGCCACGACCATGTCTCGTTCTGCGCAACATCCACAGCTTGACCCACTTTTTCTTTGGCTTTGTAGACAACACCATAGGTGCCTTCGCCGATCACTTTTTCAATCACGTACTTCTCCATCTCCTCACTGAAGTAGGAGCGGTACCGCGCCTTCGCTCTTACGTAAATGGATTGCACGCAATTCTCGATGCCGACGCAAACACGCTAAAATAAGCTGACATTGTCTATTTGTTTACCAGAGTGGAAGGGGAATGACTGCTGGATCCGTTTCAACGGCGTTTCGCTGACGAAAATTAACCAGCCACACTCCTCCTCTTGGGATAAGAATCAACGGATTCCAGAAAGGTGGGATCCTCTAGTTCCTTACCAACCTGCGAAATTACCAAACCCGCCCTTTGCAGTCTTCGTCTGCTGCTTGCTTTTCTTGCCTTCGATCGCGCTCGGGACGATTGGAGCATTCGCGTCTTCCAGTGGTCTCTTCTTCACGGATCTGCTGGCACCGGAACTGCTGCCTTGCAAATACTTGCCAACATTGTCGTCCTTCGAGCACACGCTGGTCGGGATTGTGGCTACATCTACCTCGCCGAGATCATCGTAGGCGATCCAGTCGTCGCCAACTTTCACAACTGTGCCCTTCACTTTGGAATTTGCTTCATTGGCGAGTTTTTCTTTCGCGAGCTGCAAAACATCTTTGCCTTGCGCTTGTGCGTCATCGTACTCTTGGAATGGATTCGCAAACACTTCCGCTCGAAGAATCTTGACATCTTCGTACGGGCGATCGTCATCTCCAGTTGGAACGTGTTCGATTTTGTCAAGCACGTCCAGTCCGCCGACCACACGTCCAAACACAGCATGCTTCTTGTCGAGGTGCGTGCACGCTTTGAATGTGATAAAGAACTGGGACTTGTTCGTTCCGGGACCAGAATTGGCCATACTCAGAATCCCACGACCGTTGTGAGACTTCAAGGTAGAGCACAAAAGAGGGGACTCGCGTGAGCACTTTGCACACGACGCAAAGGAACAAAACTAACGAGCACTTACCAATCTGCTGTCAATTTCATCCCGGAAAGGCTTCTTCCAAATGGATTCCCCCCCACGTCCAGTGCCAGTTGGATCGCCACCTTGCATCATGAAACCAGTGATGATTCGATGGAAGAGAACGCCGTCGTAGTATTTCGCCTGGCACAGACTCATAAAGTTATCGGCTGTTTGCGGGACGAAGTCACAATCGATCTCCAAATTGATAGCGCCGTAAGTCGTGTCCAAGCGCACGAGCCCTTTCTTTTTCATTCTGCGCACAGTGTACCATCGCTCTTCCAGAACTTCATTTTCAGAAGCGATCGCAGCAGCGTTTATGGTCATCGGCGCCAAGGCACTCGACGTAAAGGAACGGGAGGCTTCCCCACTCGTGAACTGCGAATACTGGAGCTTCGACCCAGCAGAGGCTTTCGCAGCAGCCTCGATTTCCTGCTTCGTTGGCTTCGTGTGGGTCAGCGTCGCCACGATTTTGTCTTTCTCGCTCACACCCTCATCGCCACGTTTGATTTTGTCGGCAAGTTCCTTCTTTTCCGCACGTTTCGCCTCCAGCTGCAGTGGTTTGCGAGCAATGAACATCGCGTCAGTGTGCATCAGGTAAATGCAAAACCTTTGCCAGGAATCAAGCGCACCTCTTGCAAGATACGATCGGTGGCAGCATTTGTACGAATGTTCTTCGCGACATTTTCAGGCTGGGATTTCTACACGAGTTCGGCATGCACACACAAACACACAAGAGCGTTAGTGGCGGGAGACGTTAACGTTTATCCATTAGCACGAACGAAATGCCTCGTACTTGGTCCATCTCTTTTGCACGACGGAAATGTTCAAAATTCTCGATTTCTCGGTTGGAAAGGTCCTGCGGGTCTTGCAGCACGATGATGTCTTTGCGTTTGAATTTCTCGCCAGAGACCAGGTCCTATAGCAGCAGCAGCAAACGACAAAGATCCTCAATTGCCACGTCCACCACGAAACACATTGCTAGCACTAAAACCACGCACGGTCCAGTTCTTCGGCTTGATATTGAGCTCTTCGACAGCATCGTAGGAGAACACATTGCCCGTCGCCGCGATCGCAGCGATCTTCGTATTGTCTGTAAACACCTTGTACGTCACGGGACAAAAGTACTCTCCCTGGGAGTTCTTGCTGAACTTCAACTGGATCAGCTCCTTCAGCGCCAACGGCTTGCCCGTCACGGGATTCTGCATAAAAACCGCACAGCGCATTGCGGTTAGAACGAGTGTCGAAAACGAAAGACACAGCCATTGATAGTCGTGACGCACGATTTGATGCTCTTTCACATACGGGACGACAGCTTCCAGGTCAAACAAATGACCCTCGCGCGTGCACACCGGATTCTACAAAGTGCATGCATTCCTTTAGCGCTCCCAATACCGCCCTGCTGCAACACAACCAATGGAGGCTTCCCTACCGAGAACGGACATAATGTGATCGCACAGCAATTGAAAGGCAGACCTGCACATCACAGCACGATTGCATTGGACCGTTGCGCTCATAGTAGTAGGACGCCACGTAAAGGAATGCACATGGGTGGCACGTACGTCTGTAGGCGCGTCGGATCTCTGCTTTCTTGCCGCCGTAGAGGTACTTGTGCTCCGTCTGCGTGATGAACAAGCGGTCTTTGCTGTGGCGGTTCTTGCCCATTTTCGCCTTTGTGTTCCCTGTTTTTTTGACAATAGTCGCTCGTTTGAGGGAGATTTGTGTGGGAGTGCGCACTTACGACAGCATCCGGTTCCCTTTAAGTGCGATCCCATTAAGTGCGCGCTGCAGGATCCGTATGACCACCATACAGCGACAACAATTCCCATCAGCGATCATAAACGATGACACCTTCCGCTGCCGCTCTCGCGAAGACCCTGCAGCGCCGCGTGGTTGCCAGCGCCAGCCAGACCGCATGGACCCGCGCTGCTGCTTCCAGTCAGCGTCGCTTCGCCGCCGTCGCAGGAAGCGTTCCCGTGCGCGCTCTCGCAACGCGTGAACGCTGCTTTGCTGGTGCGATCCGCAATGCCCACTTCCGAGGCATGGCGAGCGCCACCGCAAGCGGAGGCGATATGGGTGTGTGGGAAGCGGTTCGCATCATGAAGGCGAACGACGTCACGCCGGAAGACAGGATCGATGCGATTGGTTCCGTGAAAGTCGATGCGATTGGTTCCGTGGAAAGCGGTGTGCTGGACAAATTGGTGAAGGAACAACAGGCGCTGGAGATCATTGAGAGCAATGCCGTCGAGACACTGCTCGAGTTTCTGAAAGATGCCGACAGCACCGAGACCTCGCAGCTGCTCGTGCCATCGTTTCTAAGCCTCATTCGGCTATCGGCGGAGCCGCTGATCGTGCAAGAGCTGATCCGACTCGAGGCGCCAGCGCTCTTGGCGCATTTCCTGACGCTTCCTGAACCGCGTCTGCAAGCTGCTGCGAGTTTAACACTGGGCAATATCGCGCTCGACCCTGCTTCTGAACAAGCTGTCAGTACGCCAGCCGTGATCGATAGCGTGCTGCACGTGCTGTCGAGTCCGCACGAAGCCATCCAGCGTGCCGGTGCCACTTGCTTGGCCAACATCGCTGGCAACAGACTCGCTCGGGAACGTTTGTGCGAAACGGAAGCGATTTTCACGCTCTCGGAGTTGGTCTCTGCCGAGCACTGTACGTGTTGGGATACCGTAAGACGCGTAGGCTGTTTCTTCTACACGACAAGCTAACCATCTTTTGTGCTGCTCTCGCATGTGTGTGTGTGTGAACAGCTGACGCGATGCGAAGTGCTGCAGCGTTCGCACTGGGAAACATTCTGTCCGGACGTGATATCGGCGTGCAGGACACGCTTCGCGAGGTACGCATGGCTCAGATCCGACTGCTGATGCGTCTCCCTCACTACCTTTATTCTGACCATTCCGTGACTGCATAGAACGGCGGTCTAGCTGAGCTCGTGATGCTTCTATCGCCTGCGTTCGCGGAAGAAGTGAGCAGTAGTGCTGCCTGGGCTATCCACCACGCCGTGCATCTCAACCACCAAAGCCAATCGCTCGTCGGTGAAGCCGGCGGATTGAACTTGCTTGTGCAGCAACTCAGTGCGGCTACGGTCCAGTTGCAGACCAATGCGTTGCTGGCGCTCGAAAGCACCATCGAAGCGCACGTGCAGAACCAAGCGTGGTGCCGAGTGAACGACGTGGCGGAAGTGCTGCAACAGGTGGAGCACGATGATGGCGACGACATGAATGAGAACGCAAAGCGTGCGCTCACCGCCATTTTGCACCATCTTGCCTAATGCGTTGATGCAAACAAAAGCACGACGACAGACCGAACCAGGGTTGCTTCTTGTTTGTTGTACTGGAGACGATTCTGAACCAACAGAAGAGCACAGATGCTGTTTGTATTAAAAAAAAAGAAAACCAGCTAAAAGTCCAACACACATTTGTTTTAAAGCATTTCCGCTTCTGCTGACCACTTGAGATGCATTTTTCCCTCATTCAATCGAGCAGTTTGGCTCCATCGATTGCGTTTACTTGGAACTGGCCGAGGTTTTCATTCGGAACGAGCGGCGGATCCCTCTCGAGAACCCATCGTTTGAGATCATAACAAATAACAGAACCGCAACAACGATCAAGAACAGCCCCACCGACCCATTGGACGCCCCCTGAGAAATCTTGTCGGCCATTTCTTGGCGGAACTTTGGGTTTATAATCCCCTGCTCCCCACCACCGGCTCCAGTATCCGCATGGGCATCCACAGCATGCTGAGCGGTGGCATCTTCTGGTTCATCGAGAACAACGGGATCCTTTCCGGCACGCACATCCGGGATACGTAGCGCTTCGATCGCTTTCGGCGCCTCGGTCTTTGGATACAGTTTCCAGCCCCCGCCAACAATGGTTTCCACTTCCTTCGGATCCGAGTACGGCATCCAGTGCAATTGGTTGCACGAGTCTGTGTCATTCTTTCCTTCCTCGAACGTGATTCCCGAAAAGTCGAGGTACTCTTGGAAAGTTCGTACGGAGCCAAACTTGTACACGTCCATCTCGAGCGCATCCACGTTTCCCTTGAAAGGCTTCCCGACGATCAAATGGAACCGATTGATACCCCTTTCAGTCTCAAGTTTCTTCAGCTTCTGATCGACCTTGACGTTCTCGAATCTGAGCAAATACGACAGACATAGTACGTGAGTATGCGATAGGTGCATCACGCAGCATAGGATTCCTGTCGGACGTACCGAGCAGGCACCTTGGAGTAGTTGTGGTAGACGACCGATCCCAGTTCACTTGGCGAGTACATATCGTACCCGTACGTCCACAAGTGCGACGCGCGCAAGAATTCCTCGCCATCGAACATCCAGAGCGTGTGGGAATCAATGGGCACACGACGTTCCGCGTGGCACTTGCTGAACGAAAGACCCGCACCCCACAACGCGGACAGTTGTGGGAACTTGGACCCGCCGATCATGCTAGCGCCTTCATTGCGCACTAATCCGTTTCCACCACGGATCGTCGTGCACAGGTGCGGATACGAATTTGGCGGCTTGTTGTCTCCGTTCTCCTGCACAAAGTCGTGAATGTGGTGCAAATACGTGGTCAGCACCGCCATCTCGTTGTTCACTCGCTTCCATTCCGCGAGCAGATTGGCATCCCAATTGTTCGTGAAAATACTGTGGCCGTCCAATTGCAGGCAAAACTCTTCGTTGCGGATGAGTTTCTGCTGGTAGTGGCGCGCCAACGTCGGTCCCCGCGAATCATCCGCGAGTCTTTCATCGAAGCGAAGCTGGTCGCGGTACGGACATTCTCCTTTCTCTGGCCACTCGTCAGCAGCCATTTTGCAAAACTCTTCAACGCATCGGTCGTCGCCTGGGTTCACTTGATCGATCACGCCAAAATACAACCGCTCCGGGTGCTTCGCACGCTTGAGACCCGTGAAGATCGTCTTCGCGCATCGGTAGCCATCACGGAACACGGACAAACCAATGAACATGTCGAACTTCTCTGGGATGCGTGGTGGCGGCGGCCGCAGGTGCGTCTTGGACGGCTCGAGAGGGATATGCTGCACACTCGGGTCGAGCGTCACGCGGCTCTTCGAGTTGATGATCCCCATCTCGGACTGGAGCGATTCGCCCGCGAGCACGGGGGTGGTCGCGCAGCACGCCACGACGACCGCAGCGAGCGCAGCGGCGCGCAGAAGCAGCCACGAGCGCTTGCCGGGCTGCATGTTCATAGAGGACTCGACGCCGCGCAGCACCATCATGGACGTCCGGTTCAGCAGATGAAACTCTCCCTCGCGCCTTAATTTCAGATTGCTACGTGGAGTATCGAGACAGTGTTCATAGTCGCGAGGTGGTAACAAACGAGAGACTAGGATGGAGGTAATTACGCGTTTTTACAGGTTTGTAAAAGTCGATCTTTCCAGGAAAGAAAAGCAGTCTCGATATCTGACACAAACTGCAGCAAAAAAAGAATGCATCCTATTCAGCTGCGGATGCGCGATTGCGGTTCGCTACGCCACGATTTATCTGGTGATGATGGCTCTCCCATGCTGCAGTGCACAATCTGGAGCGCCGCATTCTTCTTCTGGAAAGATCGATCTCGTGCGCTCCATGTGAAGCAGCTTATCCATGGAAATGTCGTAACCATGATGACGCAGGTCATGCCAAACGACCTTTTTTATCTGTTTCCGTTTTTACGGACGTCTCCAAACGCGTAAAAACGCGTAAAAACGAGAAAACGAGTCTTCACAGAGTGAATGCTGTCTCGATAAATGTTGGTCTTTTGGTGGGAATGTGAGGTGTCACCATCGTACCGTATCGTCTCGTATCGAAGGAAAGCAAACAAGCAAACAAAAAAGAAACCCCGCGCTCGCTCATTCCAATCTCAGTCGCGAATCCGCCACGATGGCCGCGAGCGCGACGACAAGGACGACGACAAGGACGACAACAACAATGGAAGGGGACCAGCAGGAGCTGCACCCGTACTACGAACTGCTCCCGAGCTACATCACGCTTGCGAGCATCCAGAGCGAACGCGACGACTTGGTGCAGAAAGCGCAGGTGAGGAGCGATGCTGTTGCAGAGGAAATGGAGGAGGGGATAGTGACTCGAGGTGTTCATGCTGTATATATGTACGCTTTCTTGGTGGTGATGCATGTGTAGGAGACTCTCGCGGTGTTTGACGAACTGCGTGGTGCTGAGCGAACGCACGAGCTCCAGAAGCGTCATTTCCGCGCACTGGAGACGGTGTACAAGTTGAAGCATGAACTGCCCAAGGAACTGCATGCGAAACTCATCCACGCACTGGTGGCGTTGCTGTGGGAGCGCGATGGGAACGACTTCGACGATGTGCACATGGAGCTGCGCGCGGTGAAGACGCTGGGACTACTGCTTGGGAAATGGACAAAGCGGAACGCAGACGAACGATCCGAGCTGGCGCTGAGCTGGCGCTTGGCGTGGCGCGCGATTGAGCGAACCTGCTTCAGATCGAAAGGATGCATCCGACGGGCTTCGCAACCATCGTTGCAGCAATTGGGGACAGAGACTGTCAAGACGGTGGAGCAATCGCGAAAATTTTTCCAGCCAACCGATGCCTCAACCCCTCTGGTGACGGAATTGTGGAGCGAGTTCTCTCCGGTTATCACGGCCACGCAATCGAATACGTGCTTCAAGGCGCTGGCCCTTTTCTCGCTGTTTGTGTCCGTTCCGGGGAAAAACCTGTCGCTCGTGGAGCAATTGCTACCAGATTGGTTCGCGACGTGGTCCTCGGTATCGAAATGCTCGGAATGGGATGGACACTGGATGAAGATTATCTCTCGAGTCGCAAAGAAGTATCCGGATACTCCGTGTTTGGATGCCTATCTTCCGTTCCTTTTTGCAAAGATTCACGATTCATTGGAGTTGCCGTCGGATCTTGGTGCGCCTTTCAAGTCGAATACGTGGCCATCAGCGTACAATGTGATCAATGGAGGGAAACGAGTGGATAACTACGCTATGCGCTTGTCCGTGTACCTCCTTCGTAACCCCCGTTTCGACAACACTCCAGCTCCCGCGAACCAATACGTGCTCGATATTCTGAACTTGATGAAGGCGTTCTTCCACCCATCCAATGTTGCCAACTCTGCGAACGCACTCGGCGTGTCGGTCTATTTCTTCAGCAATATGCTCGCTAAACGCCTTGGGCACGAAAAAGCGCAATCGACTGATGCTGAAGCTTCGGCAAACTTGAAACTGGAAACCTGCCACCCGCTGCTGGATTCGCTCTTGGAGCTTTCGTTCTTTGGCATTTACTCCAAGAGCCGGTCAGTGGCATCCAAGTGCATGTATTTGATCAAGAACTTGGTCTGCATCGATCCAGCTCACTGTGCTGCTCCAGTGTTGCAAGAGATGATGAAAGGTTTGGATCCGATGGCGATGAGTCACTCCCACTTGGCATCCACGGCTATCTCCACCATGGGCGTGATCTTGTATCATTTGATGTGCGGGAAAGATCCGAAAGGGAGTGGTTTGTTCTTTTCCACGTACTTGTCGCCAATTCTCGAGCTGACGCTTCCAGGCATTGATGCGAATGACGAGAAAAAGACTGTGTCGACCATCACTCTGTACTTCCACCTCTTTTCGTGGCTGCCGTTGGTAAATGACCCTGGAAAGAGTTCCAACTTTAGTGCTACGAAGCAGCGTGGCAATTTGTCGAAAAACCTGTTTGATGCGATGGCAGCAGACCTGTTCGCAGAGATCAAGGAGCTGAGTGGCGATGCCGATCAAAAGTTGTGGGAGCTTGGGGTGTTCTTGGAAGAATGGTCGCTGTCTCTTTTGGATCGCTGCTTTGAGTTTATCAAGTCCCGTGTCAGTCAAGCTGAAGGCTCCAGCCAATCAAGAGGCTCTAGCTCGAAAGGAGGACATGGCGAACATGGTGGCACCTCTAAACGAGATGGGAATGAGGATGGGCTGGTGTTGGAGATACTGAACCTAATGGGTATGCTGTATCTGCAAATGTCACCGGAGATCTACGCTCACGCAGTTCGCAAAACTCTACGATTCGTGTCCGACGTGTTTTTCACTTCTCCTTTTGGCGGAAAAGTGATTTCACATCTCATTTACGACTGCATTCAAGCCAACCCGTCGCAATCCTTTTCTCCATTCATGGCGCTCGTGCTGGAGAAATTGCGAGTGACCAAAGACTCGATCAATGTTGGCGGCTTGATGACGAACGAGAAAATGTGGTACTTGCACATGTTTGACGGTGTCGCGCGATCAAATGGCGCTGAAGATCGTCTTGTGCTGCACTACCAAGACGAGGTTCGTGTGATCTTAACCCACTTCTTGAACAACGAAGACGAGAAAGATATTTACGAATCAGCAGGGACGGTCCTCAATCACCTGCTAAGCAGCCTCCTCGGTGTGTACCCGACAGAATTCAGATCGCTGCCACCGACGGAGTGGGCTGACGCGGTGTCGAAAGAAAGCGGAATGTTTCAGTATCTTGGCACAGCAGTTACCTGGAAGAGGTTGTCTATTTCATGGCACGAACCAGCAGAACAGGAGCTCGCGTTCGCTTACCAGCTGCTGGAAGGACATGTTCTGGACCCATTCGATGCTCTGCTGAAAATCCAACAGGAAAAAGACCGCAGCGTTCGCTCCTGGGTTCCACGGCTGAAGCAGATTCACAATGCTCTTCGTGGAGCGCGCAGCATTCTCGTGAACAACAACGCATCAAGTGAATCTCTTCTTGCAAGCGGTTCACTTCCACTGCTGAGGAAAGGTCTGGGGAGCAATGTCGCGCTTCTACAGAAGTACCTTGATCTGAAGACTGCATTGATGAAGAAGGTCCATGAGATTGTGCTTTTCTGGCGACACAATGGCAGTGGAAGCACAATGGAGATCCAAATATGGCAAAGCGTCGTGAGCATTATCCACCAACTTCTCGTCGGCAGAGGCGAGCATTTGGAAAGACATCGATACAAGGCAAAGCAGAATATGTATATCAAGGCGACTACGCTGGATGTTGCATCCGAAGCAGTGCGCAAGGCACGGAAGGAGCACGACTCGACCGGTAAGAACGAGCGAGCCCCGCTGTCGTCTCGGAATGAGATGATCGAGCGCGTTCTCTTCTTTTACTCGACGCGCAAAGTGCAAGAACACTTCGAACTAGCTCACCATGCTCTATCCGAAGACTCTACCCACCGAGAGCTGTATGAAGCGCTGTTGCTTGACGTGGAAGAGCTGATGAAGAACCCGTATGAAGATATTCGCTCCGACGCGTCGGCAGTGATGAAGGAAATGTCGGAGCTGTACTCAAAGTGGCTGTATTCGCGAATCTCGGCGTTGATTGATGTCGTCGAGGGCAAGAGCTCAGACGAGACGTCGGAAGTCAAAGAAGAAAGGATGTCGGGTGTGCTGCAGATGCTTTCCAGACCAATTGTGATCAAGTATCTGTGGAAAAAGCGCGATCAGTTCTTTGGAAGAGTGGTTAAAGCTGTACTCAAGAGCAACGATGCTGTTTTGAAGAGAGTTCAGGGAGAAGCGAGCAAATTAAAAGTCGGCGTGCAAGTGGAAGCGTTGTTCATGTCGGTGCTTGGAAGTTGGAGATACGTTCGCAGCAACTCCAAGTCTGCGGCTCTACTCCACACGCTTCTAGCTGCTGAGCCATCCTCAACGGAGCACTGGAAGTTCCAATTAGTCCACTTGGTGTCGCTGTATCCATTGCTGCAGCCTCAAGAAATGCCACTTCCGCTAGACGTATGGAAACTGATCGTCAAGCAACTGAGCAATGAGGTTCTTCCTGTTCGACAAGTAGCGCTTTTGCTGTTCGCCCAACTTGTCAAACTTCACAAGCGTGAGAAGCAGGACCAGACTGGAAAGAGCGTTGATGATGTGGAGGCATTTGTCTTCTCCAAGGACACCATGAAGGCTATCGTCGACGCATTCGTCACAAACCACAAAAACATGAATCGGTTCGCAGCGTCTGCGGATGGCCAACATGCGAACTCTGCTCCAACAAACTGGTCGTTCGGCGTTGACGATGTTCTTCGCTCCATCTCGGGCAACTCTGCGTCGTTTCCAAAGGCTGCTCCGCTGTCTTCTATCCGTCTGCTGAATCAGTCCACCGATGTGTTTCGAAGTGTTGGCATCAACAGCACCAAACTCATTCAGAAGCTCGTCCAAATCAACCCGAGCGCGCTAGTGCAGAGTGGAGTCATTGACTGCCTTCATGCGCTTGCGGCAGACAAAACCGATTCAAAGGTAAACCTAGAGGATCGCCAAGCTGCTCTGACGACGCTCTCCGAGTGGGTCGCTGGGTTGCTTCGCGGCTTTTTGAAGACGAAGAGCGTAACCGAGGAAGATGTTTCAGCCCATATTACTTCGGTTGTGGAAATCCTGAAGAAGGTTCTGCCTCACGTGAGTGTTTCATTGGTGGAGCCTTGGGCACAGGTATTGTATTTGGTGTCGCGACCGTCAAGCGATGTGAACTTCCCATTGCATCGACTGCGAGTGCTTCTGACTTATTTGCTGCAAGAGCTCGAGCAGTCGTTTGTCCGAGCTACAGCTGAGGACTATGCGCGACAAGTCAAGTGGCTCGTTTTAGTGGAGTCTCTTGCTATCCACTTGCTGCCGGCTAGTGCAACGTCTACTTCGTCTCCTGCCTACTCTTTGGCAAAGGAGCTAAGCGAGCGCGTCCTTCGAGTTATCAACGAGTACGCGTTGACCCATCAGTACAAGATCATCCGCGATCGTGTCGGCAAGATGTTATTCCTTTTGGGTGTGTACGGGTTTGCTCCTGCGTCTTCGCCGTTGGCATCGGTGCCAGTTGATGCTTCCGCGCTGCCTTTGAGCAAGTTGGTCGAGGCAGCTGCTCTAAACGACGACGACTCCAAGGACAAACCTGCAAGTGATGCTGCTGACGATGGGAATTCGATTTCTTTGTATGCCAGAGAAACTGCGATGCAGTGGTTGGCTTGCACGGAGAAGTTTGGTGATACGCGTGATTTGCTTGTGGTTATGAAAGAGCTGTTCCCCGTCGCGTTTCTCTCTCAAAACCACCCGAAGGCAGAAGTCGCCGTGTTTGCCAAGAACACAACAAACGCGATTGCGTCCTCGCTTCGCCTCTTCTTTGCTCCGAACGACTCGATTTCTGCTGTGGAGTTGGATGCCGTGTTTTCGCTCTTGGAGACTTTTGCTGTGCATCGCTTCTGGAAGACGCGTGGTGCAGTGCTGCGTTTCCTGACGACGTTCGGCTTCTACCACTGGATCTTCTTCTCGACTGAGATGCGAGATCGTGTACAGACGCTGGTGAGTTCGTTTTTAACCGACGAGCAGCGGGAGGTGCAGGAAATGGCCAAGTACACGCTCCGCAGTCTTATCCACAACCAACGCGCTGAAGTTGTCGAAGCGCTCAGTGTGCGATGGACCGAGCAAGCACAGGAGTCTCGTCTCGTGAACCCAAAGACGAAGCGACGCATCGCTCGCCTGGAGACCGAGACGGGAAGCGAAGAAGAGCTTGAGCGAGCGCGAAAGAAACTCAAGACGAATGAAGGTGTCATGGTGCGCAGCGTGCTTGGCATGTGCGCCATCATCTTGGCATTCCCGCACACGCTTCCACTGTTTGTGCCGCCGATGTTTGAAGAGCTCGGCAAATTCTTGTACCTGAAGAACCGCTCGGTCACCGTGTCGTACCTGGAAAAGGCGGTGAAGGAAACGCTGCTGGAGTTCAAGCGTACCCACCAGGACAATTGGCTCGAGACCAAGAGCAAATTCACGTCGGCGCAGCTGAATGTCATTGAAGATGTGTCGATTTCGCCTGGCTACTACACGTAGACGAAGCGCATGTTGCGAACCGTGCTCTGGTAGAACACGGCAAACAAAAAAGGTAAATAATGAATGCACTCTTGTATGAAAGGACCAATATGAGATCTTCGAGCGCAACCTAAATGAGCTCCTCGAGTAGTTTTTTCTTCTTGGCCGTCGTGGCCGACCTCGGCATCCTCTGCGGTTGAGCTTTCGTCCCATGCTATGCGCCGCTGCATCTCCTTCAACATCGGCGTCGTCGTCACACTTTCGCTTCTTCGCTGGTGGCGGACGTATCATAGACGTTCCAGCAGCACTTGGACTCCGGATGCTGCAACCGTCAAGTTTCTTGGCCGCGATACGGTCCAGGATCACGCTTTTCTTCTGGTTCTTGTAGCCGCGCACACAAACAATTTCGCACACAAACCCCAGTTCGCGAGCATTTTCGTCCTTGTCAGGAGAAGCTCACATATAGGAAGATTTCCTTGATTCTCACTTGTTTCAGGTTTCGCATCGAACCACCCAATTGCGGGGTGTTTGGGTGATCGGCTCCTGTAGAGAGAGAAAGGTCAACTGGAACGCTCTTGTACAGGGAGATGGAAACGTAACCACCCACTTGACGATTACATGCGCGCGAAAAAGCTGGATCGAACTCCCGCGTTTGCGTGTGGGGACGCTGAATATGTAACCGCGTACCCCGTTCTTTCCAACTTTGCGTTTTGGCACCCGACCCACAAAAGCAAACAATAGAGTGCTATATCGTCCTGCACACGCGCGGCAACATGGGCGGAAACAAGCACAAGAATGGCATCGTGTGCGTGTATCCGGGATGCGAGAAGACCATGCGCACGCAGAAGTTCAAGCTCCACTTCACAAAGCAGCACCTAAAGCCCGGCGAGGTGTACAACGTGGAACACCGCCGTCGCTTCGAAGTGGCTCGCGACGAAGAGTACGTGAGCGACACCTCGTCGCCGCACCCGTTGGAGCAGCATCTACCGATCACAGCGCAGATCCCGACGAACTACCAATCCCAGGTAGCAGCAGCAGTCGCCGCCGCCACTGCCGCTGCCGCAGGCTCGACACCGGTAATAGCGCCGATTGCGAGTCCAGATGCGACCACCGCCAGTGCGAACGGAGAAGGTGGGGATGCGATCACTCCTGCGCAAACCGACGTTGGTGCTCACCCAGAGATTCGCCATAATAGCAATACCAACATGGAGCCGCTAAGTCAACAGCGAGTTGCTCGCTCGAACCCACACCAGCCACGGTCAGCAGACGGACGATTTGGCTACAATGGCACCGCCAAGCGTCCTGCATCCGCGATCGAGCCCGCAAGAGCCGATACTGCGGTGAATGGAACCGGTCAGCAAGTTGGCGACCCGTCGCGTGCAGTCTTGGTCGAGTACATCGAAATGATGGATCAACGGTTCCACGAGTTAATACAGAAGATGGGCCAAGTGATTGACGGACAGCGCGAGCTGATCGACATGCTGCGGCGTCCGTTTCCTGCGGAGACCGCCCAGCTTCTCGAGCAAACGCCTTCATTGTCCCAGGTCCAAAGCCAGCAGCAAACTCACGCTCCAAGCCCAAGTCAGTCCAGCTCGCCTACAGAGAACCTGACTGGCGATTCGAGCGCGAAGAAACGTCGGAAGTCCAACAGTAATGCAGACCCACAACCACAGATGCAACAGCAGCAGCAAACTAATGGCACCACGACCACAGCACTACTGTAGAGCAGCCGAGAGCGAGAAGCCTGTTGCCATCTCGACGTGCATGGAAAGATCAATATATCGTAGCTGACATGATGTCCTCCTTCATTGCTGTCGCGGTTATCCTAGTTACGTTACCCTTAGTGGACCCGTAACCTACCTCAACGAGGTTACGACTGTACCCTCGCTCTTTTTGTTCGCCATGTGGCCCACCCCATTTCCCATCCATTGGAGCCAACCGCCATCAATAACAAAGACCGCAGCAATTGAGCAAGATGAGCGAGCAGGCGGTTGAAGCATTTACGAGCGTGGAGCAGACACTCGCGGCTGTGGAGGAGCACCTGGCGGTGTTCAAGCAGGAGTCGCTCGAGAGCGCCGTCGCGGAGCTGAGTCCTTTGGAGAAAGCTAAAGTGCAGGTGTCGCTCGGTAAGAGAGAGAGAGAGAGCGATTGCGTCCTGATTGGCATTGTTGCTGTAACTAATGGTTGCGCTGTTTGCGAATGTAACCTAGCGTACACGGTGAATGCGCTGCTGTATGTGTTCCTCAAGACGCAGGGCGTGTCCGGCAAGGATATCCGTCAGACCCACGTGAAGCAGGAGTTGGTGCGAGAATGCTAAAGTCTCTTCTGTCTACCAAAGTGACTTACGAACCGTGGTTATGAGTGTGTAGGATCGTGTGAAGGCGTTCATTAAGAAGATCAAGGACACCGAGGAGTTGGCGAAAGGACCGAAGCTCGCACTGGACAAAGACGCCTCGAAGCGCATGGTGCACAGCGCTCTGAGCTCGGACCAGGTGTACGTGGACGCGCTCGCCGCGAAGAAGGTCCAGGAAGCAGACGAACACAAGAAGGAAACGACGTCGTCCAAGACCGCGCGTGCGCCAGCCAAGGCGAAGGACGCGAAAGCCAAGCGTCGACGAAAGCAATAAAGGCTGAGGAAGGGAGAAGACAGCAATGCAGCTACGAACAATTTCTATTGTAGAGTTTTAACCATCCGATTCGCTTCTTGTTTTTTTATAATGACATATATTTTACCATGTGATCCCGATGCTTGCTTACGGTTTGCGAAGTCTAAACGTAGTTGTAGATGCATTTGATTTGCTGCGGGTGGGTTTCTTGACGACACAGTGGACACTCGGCTTTGTTCTTTTGGCACCAACCGACGATGCATTCCCAGCAGAACACATGGCCGCACGGTGTCGCTGCGGGGGAGATGCGATCGCCAAGACACAGTGCGCATTTCCGTCTCGATCGACGGTTGCTGCTGCTGTGACCCGAAGCCACGTCGGAAGCTGCGATGGTGACCGACGTGGGGACGCGATCCGAGTGGGTGTACAGCGCTGGATTGAGTCCCGCCAACGCGACCTGCTTCTGCTTTTCGTCTTGCTTGTAGTGACGACGCAGGCGCTTCACTTCGACGAACGACGTCACAAACAGCCGCATAAACATCAGGTAGCCCTAACAACAAAGGCAACATGACAACAAAGACGATGAGGAGATGTCTACCCGGTGCTCACGTGCAGGTTGCCACAGAGCATACGATTCGTACCAGAAGCGACAGGTTGATGCCAGGCGCGAGATCGCTGCGCACAAACACGTACTGGATCTTGCTCAGGCGCTTGGAGACGTGGAAGTACTTGGCAAACACGTAAAAGCTCGCGAGGTGGAACTGACTCGTCCAATTCTGCACACACGCGACCGTGAACTCGTAGGACGCCGGGAACACCTCTGTCTCGATATACGCAGAAAGCGCCTTCAGTCGCGTCACAAGTCGATCCAACTGCTTGAGCGCGTTCTTCGGTCTCAACACGGCGACCATTGACAGGCTTTCTGCATCCTCGGCATTGCTACTGTTCGCACTTGCATTCGCCTGTCGGTTGCGCAGCTGCTGCTCCATTCGCTCCCGCGGAGACCGCGTCAGTTGACAGAGGTTGAACCATCCACTTTGCGAGCGGGACGCGATGTACCGCGGCAGCACGGCGAGCGCGATCCACACCAAATGGCGCGGGAGCTTGACATGCAGCACGCGTTCGGCCAGTCCCGCTCGACTCGCCACAGCGCTACCCGCGTCCGCAGCGGTTTCCGTCGTGACGCGCATCACATCGCAAAACTCTTCGCCGAGCGTCTGCTTCGGGTTCTTGTCGCCCAGGACCAACAGGTAGTACAGCACGGACGACAGCGTCGCGAGTTCCGGCAGCAGCTGCGACAGCAAGTGCGCGCCGCAGCAGCGCTCGAGCACCTCGCGCAGCAGGTTCTTGAGCTCGCCTTCGTACACCTGGTCCTTGTTCTCCGCCAAGATCAGCTCGGCGCACGCACCGGCCGCTGGAAACATCGGCGTCATCGCTCTCTTGCTGCGCTTCTAATTGCGTTGTGGTTCTCACGTTTGCTGTTTCCTTTTACGTAAGCGTTTAAGTTCGAGCTTGAACTTGTGCACAATTTGGTTAGGTTCGGAGCTGGTGAAGTTCGCACACATTTTATTAAGTACGAGGGGGAGAGACGGTACAGTCGGATTCGTTTCTAAGGAGATGCTACTTGAAAGAGCATCGACAAAGCGCTTAAGCAGCTTGCGCGGTTCCTCGCGAAGCAACTCCTCGCGGTCTCACTAACAGCGGACCAAGGATGCTGAAGACCAAGGTTTTGTCGTAGTGGAAGTCGTTAGGGTCCTTCTCGGTCCTCAACTCAAACTTGGAAAGCAGCGCCGAGAGCGTGATCTTCAGCTCCATGAGCGCGAAATTCCGACTGGGACAGGATCGAGGACCGCCTCCAACCCAACAGCGACCGAGTGGGTGATGCCGAAGCTGCTGATGGTGGGCACGATCGTGGGCACCCTCGACGACGTCATGTACGGTCTCAGCACGTTTGACGCGCCATCGATGCTGCTGAATACCTCGTACATGGGCGACGAAGT
>JAASGH010000071.1:0-83667 GCA_023334155.1 Globisporangium heterothallicum | reverse complement strand
TAATCCAAACGCCTTCGCGACCAGCAGCGGTCTCTTGAACCGCACGAACTCGGACAACCTGTTCAAGGACTGGAACGTCGTGCACATTCCATACTGCACCGGCGACTTGCACATCGGAAACGCTGTGCGTGAGACGAGCGATGGCGTCTTTGCGCAGTTTCTGGGTCAACCGCAGTGTCTCGGTCAGAACATGACGACCCATATGAACGGGTACGAGAACACGAATGCTGCTTTGAAGTGGGCGTTGGCCAACTACCCCAACCCAGAGCACCTTATCATCGGAGGATCCAGTGCTGGATCTCTCGCAGCCCAGTCCCTGAGCGCTCTTGTCGCGGATCTCTGGAAAGTTCAAGAGTCGAGCACTCGCTACTCCGTGCTTGGCGATAGCTACGTTGGTGTCTTGCCTGAAGACGAGAAACCTTCTGGTGTTACGTTGGATTACTTTGGAGCGTGCGACGTCGACCTGAAGGCACCAACCGAAGTCGTTGCTGCCTGCAAGGACAAGACGCTGACGGTCGTGGAGTTGATGTCGTCGCTGCTCAAGGAGCTGCCTTTCAGTGACTGGCTGTTCATCGACAGCAAGTCCGACAAGACGCAGCGAACGTTCTACCAGCTCGTGAAGGACGGTATCCTTGGGTATCCGTTCACAAACACGATCTCCGGTGCTGACTTCTTTGCGGTGAGAAAAGAACGCGTTCCTCTTGATTATGATGGAACATGTCCATATGAGAGACTTACCCACTCTCTGTCTTGTGCATTTTGCAGGAGGTGACGACGATGATCAATGCGTACCGGACCGTGAGCTCGCGTATCTCGACTTTCTTTGTTGAGGGGGAGCGCCACGTGTTTCTCGGATACGAGAGTTACGCCTCCGTTGTGAGCGATACTGGCGTTCTTCTTGGGGAGTTCCTCGCGAAGTGGCTTCTGCCGCACGATGATCCTTCAGTGTCACCAGCGCCAGTTCCGGGTACAACTCCCGCTCCTATCCAGGGACAGACACCTGCTCCTGCGTCTTCCGAGCCAACCTCGACGCCAACCGTAGCACCAACACCAGCTTCTCGTCCAGCTTGCTAAGTCACGTCGGAGTGTGTACTCGGAGCGACGGTAACAAACCTGGTGCAAAAGAGTCGTGCCGCACTTTCCCTCCCTCCTGATTCGTCGCTGGTGCAAATCAACCACACTCGGCACTTCATGCACCGGAAAGAAGCGTTAGTGTGACGCGCAATGTTATCAGTAGGCTACTTCAACGTTACGGATCGAAAGAGCAGAGTGGATGGTTAATAGCGGGAGATGCATAACGCTGGACACAAATGCATTTGGTGTATGTAGTCGTCCCAAGATACGCTGCTCGTTCCACATGAACGCTTTCCTAAGTACTGTCGCAGTTGCACCCTGCAGCAGTTCGGCAAATCGCAAAAGCACTCAGATTTCCCCAGGTTTGCACCGCTGTGAGACCAGATCGCCAATTCAAGCGCTTTCGCTTGTCTGGACCCTTCGTCTACTTCTCTTCATACCGTTTCGCTGTATTTCTGGAGCGAGAAGATCGCGTGCTGTCCAGATCACTTTTGAAGTTGGAAGGTTCAAGGTTCCATGACAGGCGCCACATGTTCGACGTTGGTCTCATCGCCGCGTCCAGGACACAGGATGGTTACAAATGTAATGTTCCATCACGCTGCTGCACAAGCTGCTGCGAGGAAAGTCTCCCACTATCAGCAACGTCAACAGCAGCGTTTATGCAAAGCGTTGTCCTCTCGTGGGTGAGTATGCCAGGGTGTCGAGCGCGCTTATTGGCTGTGCGTGAAGACTGTGGTACTGCGATTCTTATTTTCGCTCCAAGAAGCTCACGGTCTCTACCAAAGCGATGGTCTTCGTCCATTCCCCTCTGCAGGTCCGGAAACCCTTCCCTCTCGCTCACACACTCCTTCACACCTCACCATCCCAGGGTTCGACGAAGAAAGCTTTGTGTGTGTGTGTGTGTGTTTGCGCGCAGTCGTGGAGCTCATTTCGGAATTCGCGATCTCTCGAGCTTGACCGACAGCTCCTCAGTTTCACCGAATCCCTTCTTCTACGATGTGGAAGACCAGCGTCATCGGAGCGCTTCTCTGCGCCTTCAGCGGTGTCGCGTCGGCATACCGACCTGGCGACGAAGTGTGCACGCTCAGCGCCGACAACCAGTGCGCGGCGGACACGCTCAAACCGTCGGCATTGGATGAAAGCGTGCTCATCTACCCAGGCGGCAAGACTCGCTGTGCGTTCGACGACTTCACGGACCCCGACGGCAACTTCAACACGAACAAGACGTACTTCTTCCAGGTGTTCCCCAACCAGCAGCAGGACAAGAAGAAGGTGTTGCTGTACTTCCAGGGTGGAGGCGCCTGCTCGGGCACCGACACGTGCGCTTTCTCACTGCAGTGCTCGCTCGGCAAGTCCAACACGTTCAACCCAAACGCGCAGGCAGGCAGCGCTGGTGTCCTAAACCGCACGAACGCCGACAACCTGTTCAAGGACTGGAACGTCGTGCACATCCCATACTGCACGGGCGATTTGAACGTCGGCAATGCCAACCATTCGGTGGCCGAGGGGATCTTCGAGTCGTTTTTGAACCAATCGCAATGTCGCAACCAGAACATGACGACGTACTTGAACGGCTACGAGAACACCCAGGCGGCGCTCAAGTGGGCTCTGGCCAACTACCCAACCCCAGAGCACCTCATCATCGGTGGATCCAGTGCTGGGTCTCTCTCGGCTCAAGCCTTGAGCGCGTATGTTGCTGACATGTGGAAGGTGGAGAGTTCGTCGATCCGATACTCTATGCTTGGGGATAGTTACGTCGGTGTCCTGCCTGATGACGAGAAGCCGTCCAGTATTGTGTTGGACTACTTCGGCACCTGCGATGTCGAGCTCAAGGTTCCTGCCGACATCGTCGCTGCCTGCAAAGCCAAGACGATGGGTGTGGTGCAGCTGATGTCGGCGGTGCTGAAGGAAGTGCCCTTCAGCGACTGGCTGTTCATCGACAGCAAGGCCGACAAGACGCAGCGCCTGTTTTACGAACTCGTGCAGAAAGGGATCCTTGGGTACCCATTCACCAACCTCATCTCTGGCGCTGACTTTTTCGCGGTAAGACGACGTGTTGCATGCTTCCACTCCATCCTATGCTCAGGTTACTCATGCATTCGATCTCTTTGTGCGCCGTGCAGGAGGTGACGACAATGATCAATGCGTATCGCACGGTGAGCTCGCGCATCTCGACGTTCTTCGTGGAAGGCGAGAAGCACGTGTTCCTGTACTATGACAACTACGGCTCCATCGTGAGCGACACTGGCGACAAGCTCAGCGATTTCCTCGCGAAATGGCTGCTTCCCCACGACGACCCGACGGTCGCTCCATCCGCGGGAACGCCAACGACCGCGCCATCGTCTGCGTCCGCAGCGCTCACCAAGTCGTTCGTCGTGCTGGCGTCCGCGTTCGTGGCGGTGTTGTCTGCCATCTGATAGCATCCATGGTTAAAAAGAATGCAATGCACATGTTGCAAACCACACAAAAGCTGGATGTTACAGTCTCCCACAATTTGTCAGATCGATGTTTCCGTAACCCAGATCTGTTTCCGTGTCAACCGAGTCCGTAACCGCTTAACTCGGATACACCAAAAGGAGGATCTGCTTTAAGCAACATATATCCGATGAGGAACCTTGGAGACAGAGGGGGGAGAGAAACGATAACATTGCCACCACCTGACTTCTACAGTCTCGAAATGTCTTCAGATGCTCGATGGATGCACTGGATTTCTCCATCCTCGCATCAACACCAAACACATGGAGTGTATATTCTCCCTGACTGGTTGTTCATCGACAGCAAAGCCGATCGGACGCAGCGGTATTTCTACCAGCTCGTGAAGGACGGTATCCTCGGATACCCGTTCCCAAACCTCCTTTCTGGCGCTGACTTCTTTTCGGTAAGACGATGTTCTCGCGCGACTGCATACACCTCGTCGTGAGCGACAGGAGCGCTCATGTGTACTCTTTTTGCTATGGTCGGTTACAGGAAGTGACGACGATGGTCAACGCGTACCGCACTGTGAGCTCGCGCATCTCGACGTTCTTCGTGGAGGGTGAGAAGCATGTGTTCCTGAGCTACGAGAACTACGCCACTGTCGTGAGCGATACTGGCGAACAGCTCGGTGCGTTCCTCGCGAAATGGTTGCTTCCCCACGACGACCCATCGGTTGCACCAACGCCAGCTCCAGGTCCATCTTCTCCATCGAATCCTGCTCCAGTCTCGCCAGGACCAAGCTCGACGTCAGTGACACCAACGTCATCACCAGCGACTACCCCATCTGCTCGTCCGAGATGCTAAACTGACACTAGCGTTGCTGTACCACTCGTTGGTGACTCCACCGATCCCTGAATACAGACACCACGTCCAAAAAGTGTCCATCCAAGATTGCCGTTTGCATCCAATTTGAGTAAATACACCTAGCAATACCTCGTCCTTCATGTTCAACCTGGTCACCTGCATCACTTGCCGTTTCGCTTGGAATCTTCTGCAGTGGCTGCTGCCCCACGAGATGGTCGCAGCTGACACCACGCCACCAAAAGATTCGTCTGTTGACTCGAGCTTCGCCACCATCTGTGACATTGTGCTGTCCCGCCTTTGTTTGCTCACACATCTCAGTAGGCGGCGAATCTGCAGCTGTGTTGCAGTGCATTCTCGTTTATTTTGGGTTGTTTCCTGCCAGCTATTGTTAGGGTTGTCGCTAAAAACAGACCGACCCAATCGAATGCGTGTTTGTGTGTGAAAAAATAGATGGTTTTCGCATTCTGCGCTTCCTCGCGCATCCAATTGGCGGAAATGGGATGGTTTCGGCACCTGATTGGGCGAAAAGTAGATTCCAGTGCGTCGTATCGCATCTCTTTTAGCGTTTCCTTGGAGGGGTGCGTCTGTCTGTCTGTTTGTTTGTTTGTTTGTCTATGTGTGTGGGTGTGAGTGTCTTGAAGTCCGTCCGTCCGTCCATTAAAGGTCCGCCCCCCATCTTCTTCTTCTCGTCTCCCGCACGCAGTTCTCTCTCTCGGCAAGCGTTCTCTTCGTAAGCGTGCAGCAGCAGTGGTCGTCGTAGCGCTCAAGATTCGCTGCCTTCCTCCACCCTCTGCTCCCGTGTTGAAGAGAGAGAGAGAGAGAGACGACAGAGGAAGTCCCACCATACACCAACCAGTCAGTTGCGGAAAAGCCATCTATATCTTCCATCCGCCGAGCCAGAAACCCCAGACATGCACTCGCTCATGCCGCCGCCGACTGTGCTGAGTCCGCGGATCGGCCATCACGACGACCCGACCATCGCCATGAAGAAGTACGTCGTAGGCGTGTGCGCCATGGAGAAGAAGACGCGCTCCAAGCCCATGCAGGAGATCTTGCGCCGACTCGCCAAGAAGAAGCAGTTCGACCTCTACATCTTCGACGACGACACCATTTTGCGCAAACCCGTGGACGAGTGGCCCGTGTGCGATGCGCTCATCAGCTTCTACTCGACGGGGTTCCCTCTGCAGAAAGCCGAGCAGTACGTGAAACTCACGCACCCCGTACTCGTGAATGACCTTAATATGCAGCACGTGCTCTTCGATCGACGCAAAGTGTACGCGCTGCTCACGCGCCATGGGATCCCCGTGCCGCGCCACGC
Source organism: Globisporangium heterothallicum (assembly GCA_023334155.1). NCBI lineage: Eukaryota > Oomycota > Peronosporomycetes > Pythiales > Pythiaceae > Globisporangium > Globisporangium heterothallicum. The sequence goes on along the minus strand of JAASGH010000071.1, from coordinate 77,996 downwards.
GATCGTGAACCGCGACGTCGGCGGGAAAGAAGACGAGGTGGAAGAAGCCGACAACTACGTCATTGTCAACGGCGTGCTGATCAACAAGCCGTTTGTCGAGAAACCCGCGGATGCCGAAGACCATAACATCTACATCTACTACCCGACCAGCGCCGGTGGCGGCAGCAAGCGGCTGTTCCGCAAAGTGGGCGACCGGTCCAGCGAATTTTACCCCGACGTGAACCAGATCCGCCGCGACGGCTCGTACATTTACGAAGAGTTCCTCAACACCCAGGGAACGGATGTGAAAGTATACACTGTGGGGTCGAGCTATGGCCACGCCGAAGCGAGAAAGTCCCCTGTGCTTGATGGCCGCGTGCTGCGCGACTCGGCGGGCAAGGAGGTGCGCTACCCTGTGATCCTGAACTCGGCCGAGAAAGAGATGGCGCGGAAAGTGTGTCTCGCTTTCCACCAGACGGTGTGTGGCTTTGACCTGCTTCGCGTGCGCGGCAGCTCGTACGTCTGCGACGTCAATGGGTGGAGTTTTGTGAAGAACTCCAAGAAGTACTACGACGACTGCGGGCTGATCTTGCACAACTACCTTGTGTCCGCTCTGCGATCTCGATATTTTCGGCAACGGAGATCCAGCTCCTGCACGAGTCCATCCACCCAGATGTGTCCTCAGTACGCAACCGAACCCAGCGTCGTCAATCTCAACCACCAGGAGTACCGAACCCGTCAAAGCTCCGGCTCGGATGCGTCGGAGTCGAGTGTGAGCAGTGCCACAAGTGTCCACACGGTGGAAGAAGAGAAGAAAGAAGAGCTGCGATGTGTGATCGCCGTGGTTCGCCATGGCGATCGAACGCCCAAGCAAAAGCTGAAAACCGTCGTGTGGGAAAGTGACTTGGTCGCGTTCTACGAGAATCGGCGTCCCAAGGACAAGCTCGAAGAGGTGAAAGTGAAAGCCGTCGCGGATCTGCAGGAGCTACTGGATCTGGTGCGCAACCTGATCAAGTCCTATGCGCCAGGAGTGGGTTCGAAAGAGGCTGTTTGGGAGGTTGAAGGCGGCGATAGCTTTGAGAAGCTGCTTCAAATGAAGCGCGTGCTGGAGCGATGGAAATTTGCCGGGATCAATCGTAAAGTGCAATTCAAGCCTCGTCGGCAAAGCGGGGAGCGGTTCGAGATTTTGATGATTCTGAAATGGGGTGGCGACTTGACGGAGACAGGCAAGCGGCAGGGGGAAGAGCTTGGGAGGTCCTTTCGCAATCTGTTGTATCCAGTCGAAGAAGGCGGGCTGTTGCGACTGCACTCGACGTTTCGCCACGATCTGAAGATCTTCACATCCGACGAAGGTCGCGTCCAAATGACTGCTGCCGCGTTTGCAAAGGGTTTCTTAGAGCTGGAAGGGGACTTGACGCCGATTTTAGTGAGTCTCGTGACCACGTTGGGAAAAGGTACGAGTGTGCTTCGGTGTCCATGCAATTCTTTTCTCGTTTATCATTGTGTCGCTGGTTGGTGACTGACGTTTGTCTCTTGGTGCGTGATTGTTTAGATGCGAACAAAATGCTGGATCATTCTGGCCAGGCAGATGCAAACGAAGAAATCCAGCGCACGAAGGAAAAGCTGAAAAGTCTGCTTCTTCGCGAATACTCGTCAGTGGAAGAGCTCGCGGCTGCAGTCGCTCCATTGAACACCCGTTCTATTTTGAAAGCTTTGGAGACGATCAAGAACCCGATGGAGTCGTTCAGTCGCCTGCACGAGCTGATTCGGAGATTGAAATGCGAGATTCAGGAACACGCGCAGGATAAAAGTAAGTGCTCTGGTAGTTTCGCACGCCTCACGGTGTTCGACACACTCATTTTGTACTGCACGCACCTTTTAGACGCCGATGAGAAGACACCTTTGTACATGGGTGAAACATTTTCGCTGATGTTTGAACGCTGGGACAAGATTTTCCGAGACTTTTACTCTGCCAAGACCGACAAATACGACCTGAGCAAGATTCCAGACGTGCACGACTGCATCAAATACGACCTTATCCACAACTCCCACGTGCAGTTGCGGTCCGGGAAAGAGCTCCTCACGCTTGCCGAAGCGTTTGCGAGCTGCTATGTGCCTCAAGAGTATGGGATGGAGGTCGCAGAGAAGCAGTCGATCGGGATTCGAGTCTCCCAGGCGCTCTGTGCCAAGATCCGCGCGGATATTGTCGCTGTGATGTCGAGTTCAGCTTCTGGCGAGCAGACAACGACGAGCAACAGTTTGTACGGCGGCTACCAACCGTATTCCGCGGCAGGAGAAGATGGCGATGTCTTGGATCAGAATGTCGAGCACCACGGGTATCGCCTGGACCCTTCCTATGCGAAAGAGCTGCGCATCAAGAGTCCAGCGACGCAAGTGCGCACTCGACTCTACTTCACGAGCGAGAGTCACATGCACACGTTGCTGAATGTGCTGCGCTTCCAATGTCCCTCGTGGCGTGCGCGCCACGAAGAGAGCGGGAAAGATGGCGAATGCGATATCTCGCTCGAGGAAGAGAAATACAGCAACCAGATCCTCAAGATGATGGGCATCAGTGTGAGCGAATGCATGCCGCAGCGCAAGTACGTCTTCAGCGAGTCGAAGATGATCTCGGACCGCGGAAGTCGGGCGTTGGATGAGATCTCGGAGCTGAATTACTTGGCTCACGTCGTGATTCGCGTGTTCGAGATGCCCTCTCTCGAAGAAGACAGCGAAGATCGTTTCCGCGCCGAAATCTCGTTCTCCCCGGGTGTGACCCACGATATTTCCAAGATGTCCGAAGAAGGTGAGAATGTCCCAAGCGTCGAAGAAGCGATCTACCTCACGAAGAACATGACCGGTGTGATGTTTGAAGATATGCTTGCAGCGTGTGTGTCGTCGGTGCAGAACACGAGCTTGTCTACGGCATGTTGAGAGCAGCGAAGGTATATATATATATATAGAGAGAGAGGATACAAAGAGAGAGAGATACACTTCCACACTGCATATGTGCAAAATACGCCAACAACAACAGATCGATAAACGCATTGACGCGGTTTCTATTTACCAAGCAAGCGGAACTCGCACACTCATTCTTGACCGATCCATTCCGTGAACTTTTGCGCGTGGTACGCAGCGGAGACGGCGCCGAGCGACGAGATCGCGATAGGGAGCGGCTTGCGGGACTTGATCGCACGCACGCCCATGGCGGACATGGTGATGGTCGACGCGAACAGCGCGACGCCGTGACCCTGGGTCATGTTGCCGCTTTGCAGCAAGTAGCCTGCGAGACCGAAACCGGCACCGAGGGTGACGCCTGCGACGAGCGAAGGCACAGACTTGGTCTTCGCGTAGCCAAAGAGACCGCCAGCTCCGAGGAGCGCAGCCATCGTGTACGTTGGGTGGTGGGACATGGTCTTCTTGCAAGGATCGATTGTGTGCTGTTCGCGTGTCTTTTGAACTTGTGAAAGTGACCTCAAGCTTCCAGAACCAATTTTGATTGACATGTTTTCGACACTTTCGACAAACTGGACGAAGAAAACAGGTGATGATGAGGTCATAATCGATGTCTGGAAAACGGGACATTGATTATGACTCTGTTGTGGTATATGCAAAAAGAGAGGAGGAGGGATGACACGGAATGGATCTCGATTGCTGGCGATATGTCGGACACCTCTTCCGAGTTGCTACGAGGCATATTGCTATATGTTGCCACGACTGCAGCAGCCTCTTTATAGAAGGTAGTGAAAGGGGAGAAACAAGGTAAGGTCCTGATTGCCTCACGAGAATTGCAAGCAAGAAATGATGCAAATGGTGATCAACTCGAACGACTTGATGCACATATAACGATAGGATAAGCGCGACCAAATGCGCGCTGCAGTAAGCACTACATCTCTGCACGATCTCTTTCCCTGTGTCTCTCTCTTTCTTCCTTTTCCCACACACACAATGCACACCGTCTTTTTTTCGTTTCCTATCCATGCAGCAAACTTTTTGTTTCACACCGACGCAACGCCATTGTCGTCTTGTCCACCACGTCGTCCATGCTTCACACGGAGGGAGACTGCTCCGGGAATGTATCGGAGACGTCGTGGAGGGTGCACGAGCTGCTGCAGGTGGTACCCCATGGAGACCGCGCCGACGGTCGCGATCGCGGTCGGCGCCTTGAGTCTCGTGAGCAACGCGCGCTTGCTCATGACGCCTGTGATGATGCCGGACATCCCCATGGACGTCGAGTGCGCGAACGTGTGGTCGTTGATCGTGTCCGTGAGCGCCAGCATCCCCGCGCCGAGGAACATGATCCCCAGCGCCGTCCCGCCCACGAGCGAGGGCAAGTGGCGCTTCATCACGTACCCAGCTCCACCTGCAAGACTCACGAGGATCGCGTACGAGAACGCCGGATGGTTTGCCCGCGACGGCATGACTTGCGTTTAGACGACAGACTAACGCAGCGACGTAGTGGTGAGGTGGCTTCGGGGGTGCTGTTGAATCGCGCTTGGTCTCTTTGTCGCAATGAGGTGTCTATTGTGAGCTGCGATCTGGAAGCAACACAGAGGCAGTTGGGTCACTACCGACAGGTTATGGGTCACCTTGTCGCGCTTTTGGAGGATGCATCAGAATTCGGCGGCAAGATCAGATCGGGGTCGAGCGATAAAACAGCAGCGCTACACTATGGCGCGCAAACGCATCCACTGGAGCCTCAGCTCTGCCTACCAGACAGATATGCTGAGCGCGATGGAGAATTATTGACACATCTCATATTCACTTTTATCAACCAACGTACGGCGAAAGCGCTGAAATGCTCTCTCTCTTATTTGCTGCGCATGATGTGACGCAACTCAACACCCAGGATCTCGGTGACTTTCAACTGCATTCTCGCCATCGCACGACAGGAACACACTTCTTCCACTTCCGGGAGGAACCGACAGCACGTCGCCGCGATGTCGAAGTGCGCAAACGCTTCTTGCGTGCGTCCCTGCGCGAACAGCACTTGCGCGATGTCCAAGTGAGCCGAACTGCAGCGTGGATCGATCTCTAGCGCCTGCTGGAAATGCGCGATGGCGCGCATGGGGTCATTCGTGCCGACATACACACGCCCGGCATTCAAAAAGGGAAGCGGACAATCGGGCGAGAGCTCGAAAGCCTGCAGAAAATGCTTCATGGCGTCAGCGTAGTTGCCCTGATCGGACAATACTTCTCCCTGGAAAAGGTGAACTTCGGGGGACTTGGGAAATGTCTTCACCGCTTCCTCGAAGACATCGTTCGCCTGGTAGATCGATCCACTTTTGTACAACGCCATCCCGTACGACACATGCGTCACCGCGAGCGCTTCGGAGCGCGACATGGATCGTCGGAGACATTGAACGGCTTTGTAGTAGTTGCCGTCTAAGAGCTCCATCTGACCCATGTGCAAGTGCACGTCAGCGTCGTTCGGATCAAGGTCCATGGCTTCGTCGAAGCACAGCGCAGCTTCGTCGACTTCGCCGAGTTCCGAGAGGAAGCCACCTTTTTTCACGAGGGAGTTCACGAGCGACGGCTTCAACGCCAGACTCTTGGAGATCGTTTCCACGGCTGCATTCACATCGCCTGCGACGTATAAGAAAGAAGCGTGGAGATTCAGCGCTAGTGCGCGTAGCTCGTCGTCCAACTCCATATCGATGACAGCGCAAATATCGCGTTGTGCTTGTCGGAAGTCCTTGCTTCGCTTATGGTGGATCGCACGGTACAGCAGCGTCTCTGCGTCCAGCTCGGTGGGAGGAATGCCGACCTTCTTTTCAATATCGAACGGCACTCTCGCGCCGTTGTCGGCATCGTGCTCGAACGAATCAAAGTAACTCTGGACAAGCCAGGGCGATGGGAGCTCGTGCACCATTACCATCCTGCTGAACACATCCTTTGCGACATTGCGACCAACGAGTCGTGAGACTCGGTCAATGGCTTCGGCGTGCTCGGGAGAACGGGAGCCGTCCAGAATAAACGAAGTCACGAAGTGCTGCATCGCTGCTTCTGGATGGGACTGCTTCTCTTCAATAGTCCCCAAGCACGTGTACGCGCCGCTACTGAAAGGGTTGAGTTTCAATGCGATGTCGGCTTCTGCGCGCGCCAGACCGAGCTCACCGAGTTGAATAAAGCAATTCGCGCGACCAACCATGACTTTCTCCAAGTCTTTATGGAACATTGGAAGCTGCTCAAAAGCCTTCGCGTACGATGCAAGAGCAACTTGGTGGCGACCCGAACGGAACTTTCGGTTGCCTTCCTCAATAGCATTCCGCACAGCGGTTAGACTGCTTGCGTATCCGTCGTCCTTTGGGACGGATCGCGTCAGGAAATGCTTCACAACGTATAGGGATTGCTCGGCAGCTTGAGCAAGATCCTCAACAGTCGATCTGCTCTCGGGTTTCATCGTATCGCAGAGCGCTTGGAACTCCAGTTGACTTAAGGGTTCGTCTCCAACCACTTCCCAGGTTGCTTCAGCCACAGCTTGGATGAACGATTTAATCTGCAACGTGCTGAGCTTCTTGTGACCCACTGCAGGCTCTTTCGGGATAAACCCCAGAGCGTAGACGACGCCAGGGTACATGTACGTCCATCCGACAGACAACTTGCGCTGAGCCTCTTCGTCGTCAGTATCATCGTCATGGTCGTCCGCTTCGAAAGCCCACGGAGCGCGTTTACGCACCGCAGTTTCCAAGCTCTCTTTGAGTCTCTTGGCAATATCCACAACGTGTTCTTCTGTCACATCTGGCACTTCTATGACTGCAGGAACTTCGTAAAGACTTTCCCAGATCTCGTTGATCGCTTTCACGCGAGCCGAGCAATCTCTGTCGTGTTTCTCCTCGACCCACTTGTGCACACTCATGGCCATCGCGCCTTCGTTTAATCCTTTCAGCGAGTACACCAAGTCCGAGCACACTTCAATCACATCTTGGAAGAGAGAGCCGAACTGAGACTTCACCTCGGACAGCGAGAGCGTATCATGCAGAGCAGCCGGGAAACCGTATGGCGCAAGCACGAACGAAACCACACGGAAGATCACATGCGAAGCGTCCAGAAACACCTCCTTGGTGATCGGGCTCGGCATGTCGAAAAAGCGTTTCCCGTCCTTGACCCAGACAATCTCGTCTGCAGGCTGCACTTCCTCCTCCTCCTCCTTGTCACTCTCGGTGTCTCCTGATTCGTCTTTCCCACTGATACGCTTCGAGTACGCTTCGTCCACCTCTCTCACCGCAGCTTCATCCATTTCTGCGATTGCCTCGACCAAAGGCGACAAGTCAAATGCTCCCGATTCGTCTGCTTGCAGCAGTTGGTGGCGCTGAAAGATCCCGGATGTGTATTCGGCTGGCAGTGTCGCAACAAGCTCATCAGTAAGTGCTGACAGACAGAGAGAGACTGTATCGTGACCGGAGAGGAAGAGGCACGTCGCAATGAGCGCGGCTTCGCTTGCATCGGACGAAATCACGGCAACAGGGGTTTCCAAATCGATTCCGGCGTCCTTTACCAATACATCCTGCAGCTCTTCCACAGAAAGAAGCGTGGTGTCGTCCAGACCGAAAGCCGATTGAAACGGCACATTCCATGCACCTTCGAGGTGTCCAGCGACTTGTTCGGTTGCATCCAACCCTACGAAGGCGTCGAGCGGTCTGCAGTCGACAATTTGCACCCGTTTCTCCAGCACTTCCTCGGTCAGAGCGTTTTCTGCAACCACACGCAGCTTCTCGGTCATCTCGAGCTGATTCTTGTCGCAACCAAGCGCTTCATGCAGTGCCAGCCATGACGCCGAGTCAATATCGTTCACCTACAATTGCATCGCCATGCAATAACAACAACAACAACAGCGGTCACATGTTGGTTCGTCGTCGTACGTGTAGCAGTTTGGTTTGCTCAAGTCGCGATTCATCCTTCTTGAGTGGACGAACGCAAAGACAGGAGACAGCAGCAGACAGCAACATGAAAAAAGAAAGCAGCGTACCGAGATGGTAAATGGCTCGTGCACTGCAGCGGCGGTCGCTGCAGGTGGTGGATTCGGGCAGTTCAATGTCCATTGCAATAGACACGCGACTGCGAGTTGCTGCTTCTTGTCCGCCAAGCCCGTGATGGTGATCACGCCAGCAGCACCGCTCGAGTCGTCCAGCACCGGCGACACTGTGAGCTTCTGCGGCAGCAAGAGCTTCGAGATGGCAAGGTCGAGGTGGTCATCGTCATCCGCGCCATGGAGGGCGTGCGACGGAGAAGAGACCTGCACGATCAGTTGCTGCGCCGCCATCCCCATTTCCTCCTCTTCTTCTTTTTGCATGCACTCGGCGCTTTTTTGGGTCTCTGGTTTTTGTGCAAATGGGAGACACCAACAAAACGTGGACATCGCGTCAACCCCATAGTGGACGGTAGTGGATGAGGGCTAGGTGCGTGAGGAACACAGCGGACGATGTCCGCTCCCTCACAACAAAAAGCTGCTCCAAGTTCGCAGCAGTATCTCTCTCTCTCTCTCTCGGACCGAGCCAAGATGATCTATTCGCTCTACATCTATACGCGCAATGGATCGTGTCTGTACCAGGAGAAATGGAACACCGGCGCGACCAAGTCCATGAACTACTCCGACCCAGAAGAGGAGAGACGTCTGCTCTTCGGACTGCTGTTCTCCCTGAAGGAGTTCGTGTTCAAACTCGCTCCAGCGACAGCGAGCGGCAGCGACGGACTTGCTGCGAATGGGGGCAGCGGCTCCGATCAGGCGTTGGCACCGCAAATGGAAGGCATGCAGCGCTACCAGACGAATGCGTACACGTGTCACCAATACGAAACACCCAGCGGGCTGCGGTTTATCTTGATGACGGACAACCAAGCGGGGGATCTCAGCGGCGTATTGAAGCACATCTACTCGCACATCTATGTGGAATACGTTGTGAATAACCCGCTGAGCGACATCAAAAGCGCGAAGCAAATCACCAGCCAGCTGTTTAAAATGCAGCTCAAGCACTACATCGAAGGATTGCCGTGCTACCGATGATCGCCAGGGCTGTATCAAGATTTATTGCGAGGGACTGTTTTTTGGAAGCAGATAGTTTTCTTGTCACTTTTTTCGGAGTCGGTATCGACACAGTCGGTTGTCCTCGAGTCCATATTCATAATAGATGCGTTGTCTTGTCTTGTCTTGTATGCATAGCTTACTTTGCATTGCAAACTAGGTTCTTGGAAAGAAGCTCTGAAGCATCTCCACCGCTTTTTTCGCCGATGGTCTCCTCGCAGCGTCGTCTTGCCAGCAGCTCTGGATGAGATCTTGGAGCGCCTGCAAGTCGTCGTTGTGAAATGCAGACTACATGTTAGAAGTCTCTTCCTACGAAAGCATGGCAGATCCGATTCAATGAGCTATACCTGCGGGGTTGTTGGCGAAAGTCGCGGTCGCTTCTTTTCGTTCACAACTGCTATCGGAACACATCCAGGAGCCATATCGGCAAACGGAGCTGCACCCTCACATATCTCCCACAGAATGACGCCGAAACTGTAGATATCAGCAGACAAAGAGTACTTTTCGCTCACGATCACTTCCCTGTATCGATTCATGGAATGCGCCGTGAGATTAGAACGACTAACGGAATGTGTGCACTCAACTCACGGCGCCATCCACTGGAAAGTCCCACAGCAACCCGTCATCATATCCGTTGACTTCGCGACTCGCGATATCCCAAAATCTGACAAGAGAAGCCACCATATCCGGTTTAGCACGATGGTTGGCGCCACGACGCGATCTCCTCCGTGTTACCTGCTAGTTTCACTCGTCCCTCAGCAGTAACGAGTAAATTCCTGCGAGATTTACAGAGATACTCAATAACAAAAGCACCAGATAGCGTGGTTGCTCGTGAAGCAGTTACGTACAAGGACTTCAGGTCTCTGTACAACGGATGCACGCAAGGAAAACCAGGTGTGAGATGAACATCCTATCATCAAAGCAGCTTCCTTGTACGAGCAAGCACCTGTGGATGATGTCGAACGAATGCAGAAACTGCAGTCCCTTGGCGAGATCGAGCTTTCAATCGCAGGTGCAAGTGTGAGTGTTTTAGAGCTTTCGGCATATCCACAGCAGCAACGTTGCCTTACCATCATTGTTACTCGCTTTGTCCATGATGTTGGAAATGGAGGAATGTGTCGATCTGGCTCCTTTACTCCGTGAATCAGTTCACTAGATGCGAAGCACAAGTGAGTTTGTAGTACGGCACGATCGATTCAAGACACGCGCGCGTGAACTCGGACTTGGACTCACAACAACGAAAACGGAAGATACTCGAAGAGAATGCTGATCGGGTTTGGGCATACGCCAAGAAATAACACCAACGATGGATGGCAGCCTAGTCGATGCATCATGGCCACCTCATTCGCAAACTCTTTTTCGACAGCTCGCCGATCAGCACCGGTAAAACTGTCCCATCCAGTGAAACCACATTTTGACATATGAGCAAAACAGATATTGGTAGCACCTTTCCTCATCGTCACTTACGCCTTCACTGCGACATCTGAGCCTCTCCAGTTCGCCAAGTACACGCGACAGCTTCAAAGACAGTAGATTAAAGGAGGTGTGCACCATTGCAGACACAAAATGATATCCGGCTGCTTGCGACGTACCTGGAGCCCACGCCGATAGCTTTTATAACCTTGAAGTCCTGTAACGCGGCAGCGAGAATTAGCTTTGCGCATACTCACAGAGTCCTGATATTCCGGTTGCCAACAAACCGAGCACAAAATCTCTCGAACGCTCGAGCCACTCGGAAGTAACGCAGACAGAGCAGACATTTGGTTCACTGGTGGTGGTGGTGGAGGGACTTGATGCTGGCGACCAGTCGGCGGAGGTGAGTGTAAGCCGAGCAAATCCACGCTTCTGCTCGCGTTGGCATCTGTTGTCAACGTTAGGATTGCTTGCTTCGACAGATAGACATGGTAGCTGCAGCAAGCTACCTTCGACAATAACATAGACCGCCAAAACACCAGTCCCGCAAAGACGAAGCACATCCTGCGGCATTTCAGAATGAGTCCATGTAAACCCTCACTATCCCGTGTATCGAAGCGAATGTAGTTACCTCATCAGTGCGTACAGTAGTTCCTGCTTGCGAGCTACACCCCATCCAAAATAACGATGCTCCGCGTGTGTCAGCTCGAAAGAAAGACTCAAGGAAAGGCGACGGGTGTGCGCGCTCCCTACCTGTGGACCTCTTTTAGTACAATCGCTTGGTCAGAGCCAATCGAGAAGTGGTCTTTTATCAGGTGAGTCAGCTGGCAAATGGTTTGCGGAGCATAAGCGGTGAATCGCTTCTGAGAGTTCCGCCACTTGCACGTAAACACGAGCTCTCTGCCGCACTGCGCTGGGGTCGGAGCGTCTGCTGCACGCAAAAAGAGCATGCATGCTTCGTCAGCTGGACGCTGTAGGCACAACGGGAAGCCTGACTTGCCTTTGTTTTCTGTGTAGTACTGCTGGACTGTGTAGTACTCTTCGATCTGCTGAGCTGGTACAGGGTGGACAGGCTCTGGGGTAGCGAGTGCACCCAACGAGCCATCCAAAGCAGTACAGAGCTCGCTGGCGAATACGCTGATCGAGTATCCTTCCGGCCATCCGTCCTGGAGCCACGGAACCACAAGTTGCCCGTTGCTTTTCAGTCCAGGCGGCAAGTTCTACCCGAGTGTCACAGTTGTCAATGGCTCTTCTCGTGAAACTGTCTTCGCTCAAAAGTACCGATCAGCGTGTGTCGCTTACCTCAGCTCCAAAGGTGCATGCGACCATGGGAACTTCCGCTGGAAATCGAACAGGTACTCGAACCGCAACATCAATACGATGCGCTGCGCCGCTAGTACTTTCAGGCTGCATCGCAACATTTGTTGGAATGGTGGTACCAGCGCTTGTACAAAAGAAAGAAGCACGCGACGGACTACGTGTGCGATTTGTGGTGGCTCACGTACGTTCTTCTTCAGCAGGACCAACTCAATGCTGACACCGTAGTGGCCAGGGTTTCCGATCCGAAGGAAGCGCACACTAGAGAATCGAATTCCGAATGAATAGCCACATTAGCGGCAGGTCAGTCACCGTAAGGATTACACTCCGTCAAGAGAAACGCGGACGCGTGTGGTTCTGCGGCATGGGTGCGCAAAATCCACCTGTCGATTCGAGGAAGCACGTTCGCGCGCTTCTGCGTTTGCGCATAGTACACCAAGTCTTGCAGCTGCTGCTGCAGACACTGCACAACAGAGAGAAACACTCAGCACACAGTGCGTGCCGACAGCCATAAACACCGCGTGCATGCGTCTGGGAAGCTTACCACGTCGGCCACGAAGGAGTAGTCCGTCGACCAGGTATCGGAGCTACGCAGCATTATTGCGGAATGCCTAAAAGTTGTAGGAATGCTGCCGAATCAGTAGTTGAAGTTTTCGAGAGAGAGAAACGGACGCAGACCAACACTCCGCTCTGGAGCCTAGTCTTACGTGAGCCACCCTATTTTACACACTTTTTTGCAATCAAACACCGATTCAAGACAAGAGCATTATTGAACGGAGAATTGGTGAGGAAAATGTGGACCACGAGTGCATGGCGAACTGCGGCGGCCCGAGTGATTCGCCGTGCGCGCTCCGGCGAGGTGGGGATCGTCGTGCGTCACCAACGCGCGCGACACGCGCCAGCTATCTGTGCGTTTGCTGGCATGGGCATCGCAGCCGCTGCCACCGCGGCGATCAGCAGCAAAGACCGAGACGGTGTGGCACCACACGAACCGCTGATTGCGTCCAGACTTCTAGTATTTTAACGACTGCGTGGATATGCTACTTTGTTGTCAACTTGGCGTAGATGGCCGCGCATTCCTCGAGCGCTCCACGTCTGAGAAGAAGCAGTACGCTGCGCTGTCGCGGAATTTTATTGCGGATGCTGTCGAGAAGGCGATGCCTGCGGTGGTGAATATCACTGTTGACTCAGGTGAGCTCCAGCGCATGAATAGAGGCATGCTTGCTAACATTAAGATACTCACTGCTGTGCGTTCTTTCGGTTGAATCCGGGGATCGGTAGGGTATTTCTCGAACAACGGATCGGGATTCATCATTGCATCGAGAGGTCTTTTGGTGACAAATGCTCACGTGGTCGCTCGTTGCAATCGGTATTCGAAAATCCAGGTATTGCTCGCGTCTACGATGCTTTCGGCGCCTTTACTCGGTACCTGATCCTCCCCCCTTGCAGGTGACCTTCGCAGATGGTAGTAAATACCCTGCGACAATCCACAGCGCGGATCCTCTGTCAGATATCGCTCTTCTGCAAATCGAATCCGAAGAACCGAGGGAATGGCCAACGATCAAGCTCGGAGCTTCTGCTGATGTGCGAGCAGGTGAATGGGTGTGTGCTCTTGGCAGCCCGTTCTCGCTCCAGCATAGCGTCAGTGCTGGCATCATCAGCGCTGTGGCAAGACATAGCAGCGAGCTGGGGTATCCTCAGAAAGGAGGCGAGTTCATCCAAACGGATGCCGCTATCAACTCTGGCAACTCGGGTGGTCCTCTCGTGAACTTGGACGGAGAGGTCATCGGTATCAACACCATGAAAGTCGACGGGAGCGTTGGTATTTCGTTTGCGATCCCAATGGATACGGCGTCTCAAGTCATCAATCAACTGCTTCAGCACAAGAAAGTAGTCCGCGCGTACATTGGTATGCAAATGATCAACTTCAACACGCGGGAGTTGAAAGAAATCAGCCGGTACGTGGACTCCCATTGCGTGCCCATCGTTTCGGTCAGTGTATTGAGCGCTCACTCGCCTCTCGCGCTCTCCATGCATGCACAGCATGTTCCCAAACGTGAAAGAAGGTGTGATCGTCAAGTCTGTAGCTCCTGGGTCTCCCGCTCACAAAGGAGGTCTGCTTCCTGGCGACATCATCCTCACATTCGACGGCAAACCCGTTCGCAACACGAAGGACATCCAAAGCGCCGTGGGCTACACAATAGGGCGGCGCATCGAAGTGCGCGTCACGCGCCAGGGCGAGAACGCGTCGCGCACGCTGCAGGTCACGACGGAGCCGCTGCCAGCATCACTGGTGCCATGAGCAGAGCATGTGCATCGGAATGATGGCTGACGTCACGCATTCCTTCGTAAAAAGCGAGAAAGCAGTACTTTCTGTTGAATATATATGCTGTGGACCACTTGATGGTGAAGCTTCAGACGACCTTCGCGTCACACGTTGTTCTTCTCTTCACGAACCTGCTTCAAAGGCAATCAGAGCACACCCATTTTATCATACCTTTTTTGTCCCCCAAGAGAACAACAGGAAAAGCGAGAGAGAAGAGAGAAGATGGCGGACCAGATGCCCAAGATGCCGCCGTCCTTCAAGGCCGTGCTGCCGTTCATCCGCCGCGCCGAAGAGCTCGACCGAGACTCGTCGCGTCCGGAATCCAAGCTGATCGCGTATTTCTGTCGCCAGTACGCCATGGAGCTCGGGATCAAGGTCCGCGAGAATGACACGTCGAATGAAGCCACGGAATACCTGCTCGCGCTCATGGACCGCTTGGAGAACGACAAGAGCCAACTACCTACGTTCACGCAGGAAGAAGGCAAAGTAAGTCCTGATACGTCTTTTGTGTGTGTATGACTTCGAATGTGCTGATCGGGATGATTGCCGTGGCGGTTGCTCGCTGATTTGCCACCGTCCTTTTCGTAGGAGATATGCGAGGATTTTGCTCTAGAGATTTTCTCCAAAGCTGACGATGAGGATCGCGCTGGCTCAGCAGACAAGTGCGTTCACATTCATGAAGCGAGTAAGCGGAGGAGATTGCCATGCTGCCGTGAAAGCTAACGTCTGCATGGTGGTGTGTGCTTGAAGGAACACTGCGCGAACATTTTACGCGGCGGGTACATTTTTCGACATCTTGAATCAATTCGGCGATATTTCCGAAGCGGTATGCGCTGTCATCGCATAGCAGCAGTGTCCACGCTCGTGGTAAACGTGCGGAATTGGTCGTTTTGTGTGTGTGACAGATTGTTGAGAAGCGACGCTACTGCAAGTATAAAGCGGCCATGATCCTCAAAGCCATCAAAGAGGGACGCGCTCCGACCCCTGGTCCTCCTGAGGGCGGCATGGGTGCTGTAAGTGCCGAACTTGTCGCGTTCGACCTTGATCGCAGCTATTGAACAGTGTCTTACGCTCTATTGGTATCGCATTATCAGTCCGATGGTGGTTCTGACGACGCTGGAATGACGTTCCCAAGTGCACCAGTAGCAGCTCCGGTGGCCACTCCTCCGCGTGAGTATCTTGTTGGTGTTAGAGGCAGCAGCAAATGTCCTGTATTGACCTGAGCGGTTTCTTGTTTGATAGCTCGTCCTGATCCGTTCACTTCCACTCTGGAGGCACCAGCTTATGCTCCTCCGTCACACACTGTAATCTCTCCGAGCGCACCGAGAAACCTTACAGAATTTCCGTCCTTCACCCAGTCTGCGGGAGCCATTGGTGCACCAACTAGCTCTGCGCCACCAGCGAACACGAACAACTGGACTCCACCCGCCTCAGCTCCTGTTCCGACTCCAGCCCCTGCTCCAGTGCACCAATACAACAACCAGACCCCTTCGCTCCCTGTGATCCCTCCAGCTCCTCCACAAGAGTCCCAAGCGCCGCCTAGCTACAACGCACTCCAAGTTCCTGCTGGTCGTTCGCGAAATGGTCCAGTGTCGCAGAGTGAAATCAACGATGCAATCGAATGCGCCAAATTTGCGATTGCAGCATTGAAGGTTTGTGGCTCTCTGTCCCATTGTGCATCGTCCGCTTCACTCGCTGATCTGTTGTCGGTTCTGTGTTCATATGCAGATTAAGGATTTAGATTTGGCGGGTCAACGTTTGGAGATGGCGCTTCGTTCCATTCGATGAGGCGTCGATGGTGCTGCCGATAGATTCGTTTCAATGGAGACTCCTGGATTGGGGACATAGTGTGCTCTGGCGCCGAAATCTCCATCTATTCTTGCTTTAGCTGTGCATTTTTTCTACTCGGAAGCGCTGACAGCGCCGCATGAGCCCAGTCGTTTTTTCCCGCAAATTGAACAAGGATTTCAAAAACTGGACACACAAAGAGAGGCGAATACATGAGAAGGTTGACCACAAACAACTGTATCTGCACGATGCATCCAGGTTTGCGTGCGTTTCCTTCGTACCGTGGTTCACGGTCAAGACCCGCGTGGCGCCACCCATTTCCACGACTTGGTCGAGCGGCAGTTTGCCCGTCTCGATTCCTTGCTCCTCCGCTTTTTTGTATGTGATACCCTTGAGACGGTTGCGATCGACGATTCCACCAATGATGTACACCTGCCAAAACAAAACAAAAAAGTGGAGCAGCATTCGATGCGTCAGGGTGTCGGAAGCAAAGATATGGATCCGCATATCGCTCGGTCTTCCACTTGCTTACTTTGTCGCGGCTGAGTTTCGTGATGGTGTTCGGCGAGTCCGCAGTCAAGTACACGAGCGATTCTTTCTTGAAAAGGTCGATGTAGCACTTGGTCGTGGCTTTAAACTACATCGGGAAAGTGGACATCGAGTCACGCATTAGGGTGGTTTGCTATCCTTCGCACAGCAACATCATCGATCTGATAACGCACCGCCATCCACTCGGGGAAGCCGCCGATCTTCATGAGGTTGTGCTGCGTCTCGCCACTCAACGATGTGATGTAGGCGCTATAATGGCAACAAAATGCATACAGTCAGATCGAGAAACATGCAACACGACACTGGGAGAAACGAATCAGCAGCGCGTACGAAGCTGGACTGTCGCTACGACGGTTGACACCATAGGAATACCTGCAGTCATGCAAACGCGACCATATTGTTAATGTCTCCATCGCAGTCTTCCGCGGATGCTGTGCGCACACACAAAGCAAACAGCAGCACGTACATGATTTGCTGCGAGAGCGATTTCTTTTCTCGCGACTCCATCTCGGTTTCGAACCCGCAATCGATCACGACTTTGATGCCTTCTTCCGCAGCCATGAGGAACGTCTCTCTCTTCGCGATTGTGCGCTCTCGTCGACGCAACACGGCTTCTTCGCTCATGTCGAGCACTCGCTCCGGTTGCTGGAGACGCTTTTGCCGCTTCTCATCCTTTTCCTGCTGCTTCTGCTGCTTCTTCTTTTCTTTCTTCTCGTGAAAGTACGCGCGGCGCTTCTCACGACGAGCTGCACGTTTCGAGACTTCCGATGTCGCAGCAGGCTCGGTTGCCATCGCTGGTTCTGCTGCTACTGGTGCAGTCTCCGCCACAGCGGCGGAAGGTGTCGACACGACTGCTTCTTGCGTGTCCATTATCGGAATGAGCTCCGCCAAGAGATCCCCAATGTACCCACCACTCACCTGACACACCTTGTATAACCGATATCGCAGACATCCGAAGCTCTACTCTCTATAAGAAGGGTTTCCGAACTCGTGCACTGCAACGTTGTATGTGAGATGTGCACCTCCTGCTTCGTTTCCGGTACTCTGAACCGCGAATGCGCTATAAAAGGGCTAATGAAGACGGCTCAGTCCGAACAGGATCAGTTCTGATGCATCGATCGAGCGACAGTCGCTACTCGGATACAAGAGTCTCTTTATCGAGGCAACATGGATGCTGACTATTCGTGATAAAGGGGTCGACCAGTTTGGGATCATTTCTGAGTCCATCTCTTAAGAGTCGTGCGAGACATCCCATGATCAAACAAAGAAACAACCGGATCGCAGCAGCAGCAAGCGAGTGTGGAGACACTCACGTCTATCTGCACAGTACATGCGCACCATTAGACCGCATACTCGCTGTGCACGTATTCAGCAAGCTGCGAGATGTGCATGGACCATGACATCCTCCGAGTGTTTAATACGGTATCCTCCCTTGGTTGGTTGCTCAAACGACATCGCTGATATGATTTTTGGTTCAGTTGGCTGCGTGGAGCGTATCCTTCGACTCGCTCACCCCCTCTTCGTCGTCTCCTCCGTCCCTTTCCCGCACCTGTCGCATGATTTATTTCGTTTTTTAATTGGGATCTTTGCCAAACTGCCCCGCATTCGTGAAAACGCGCGTTGAACCACAAGAGGAACGAAAGATGGCGGCGCTTGCAGACGCGGTCGTGAAGGGTGGCGTGGGTGCCATCGGGTTTGTCGCCAGTGCGGTCACGCTCACCAAGTTCATCATCTCCACGGATGTGGTGAGTATCTAGTCTGCGCGACCACATGCGATTGCACAAGAAAGAACGGGAAGGAATGAACCTGATGACGGTTGTGTGTCGTGGATGTAGAAAATTGGGGAACGAAGCGCAGCAGAGCACGGCATGGACCTCGTTTTGTGCTTTGACGCAAAGACGTTCCCAAAGTCGTCGGCGGAGTTCTTCGTCAAGATGGTGCAACAGCAGAGCCAGTTGAGGATTGCACCGAAAGCGAAAAGCGTCGTGGCGTCGTCGGAGGAAGCTGATGGCAGCGAGCTGTACTACCTCGTCGGAGCGGACTACAACGCGCTCACGGCGATCAAAGAACAGAAGGAGAAGGCGCTGCATGCGTCGCTTGTGGCGGACAGCGGGACCCACAAGTTTGACTCTGGGGAACGCATTGATCTGCTGGTGTACGAGTTGAATCGCATTGGAGTCTATCCGATCCGTGCCGGAGAAACAAACGAGATTCCGAGTCCATTCGAAGCCGAAGAGCACGGGCTACTGCTTCAGCAGGCACTGCACTCGCGGTTGCTGACGGATTACTTCCCTCTTCATGACGATGAAGAGCGAAATGCGTTGGTTACTTCTTGGGTCAAGAAGTGGAAGGATGCGCAGCCAATCAACAATATCCGAGCATACTTTGGCGACGAGATCGGGTTCTACTTTGCCTTTTTGGGTGTGTATTCCAGATGGCTTGTCGCTCCTGCCGTCCTTGGTGTGATCGTCTTCGTCTTGGAGTTCTTTTCGGACTGGAGCATCTATGGTCGTGGGCTGTACTCGCTCGTGATTACGAGTTGGGCCACCGCCTTTTTGAAATTTTGGAAACGTCAAGAAAGCACGCTGCGCAGCGAGTGGGGGATCGGTCCCGTTGATTCAGTGGTGCTTGAGCCAGCGCGTCCTGATTTTTGGGGTGAAAAGCGGTTCGACGTGGTCGAAGGAGCCTATTACACCTTTTTCCCTTCGATCAAGCGCGCGTATCGATACCTACTCACATACGTCGTTACGCTGGCAGTGCTTGCAGTGATATTGAAGCTCATGTTCATCTACTTCCAAATCGAAGAGTGGTTCGGAGACACATTCACGGAGGAGAAGGGATGGGATGGAGTGTACCAGTATGTCTCGCTCGCGCCTTCCGTCGCGTACTCGCTTGTCGTCTTGATTCTCGATGCCAAATACTCGGACCTTGCGAACTACTTGACAAAGCTCGAGAACCATCGCACCGATAGTGACGTGCGTTGTACTCCCCGCACTGCTTTCACTTTCTTTGGTGTGAAGAGAAACTCACGTATGCTTGTGTATTCCTGCTTTAGTTTGCGAACGCGCTCGTGCTCAAGCTGGCGTCGTTCTACTTTGTGAACAACTTTGGGTCGCTGTTCTACTTGGCATTCCGATCCCGCGACATGGAGCTACTCGAGCAGACGTTGAGCTCTCTTTTAATCACTCGTCAGCTGATTAATAATGTGAAAGAGCAGCTGATTCCGTACATGACAGCCAAATCGTCTTTGAAGACAACGGCGGGCAAAATGGCCAAGGAGACTCACGAAGAAGCGCCGGTGATGAGCAAAGTGGAAGCGGAGCTTCTCTTTCCAACCTACGATGGAACTTTTGAAGATTACTTGGAGCTCTTTGTCCAGTTTGGGTACGTGCTTTGCTGCAGCTGGATCTGTGTGATCAATCTTGCGTTCTTCTGACTTGGTCTGTTCTGTCCTCTGCAGCCAGGTTACCCTCTTTGCATCAGCTTACCCGCTTGCTGCTCTGTGGAGTCTTGCCAACAATGTGATGGAAATTCGAAGCGACGCCTTCAAGCTCTGCGTCAGCTTCCGCCGGAGCCGTCGACCTACTTCGCACGGCATCGGGACGTGGTTGTATTGCTTTAATGCGCTCGGGTACTTGTCGGTGATGACGAACTGCGCGATCTTTGGGCTGCATTCTGGTTTAATGGATAAGCTGTTCCCTGGTCTTTCCTTTGTCGAATTGCTCTTGGGCGTTGCGATTATGGAGCACGTGATGGTCGCTGTGAAAGTTGGCATCGAGATGCTTGTCCCAGACACTCCATCGGCGGTGCTGGAAACACAGCGCATTCAGCGTATCACTCTTCGCAAGAAAGCCTCACTCCAAGTCGAGTTCTCGTCGCGTCGATTGTTGCTGGACAAATCTGCTAGCAGATCTGCCGACAATGCGACGGACGAGTCGTTGGACGAGACGCTTGACATTGATGGGGTTGAGATCACGAAGGAAAATGTGAAGGAGTGGATGCAGCAAGAAAACGAACGCCGCACGAAGTTGGAGCAGGAAGTGAAGAGCTTGAACGAGCTGTACATGGGATGGATCCGCGAGGAGCAAACGAAGCGCAAGGACGCTGAGCGCAGGATCGCGGAGCTGCAACGAAATGGGTAAGCGATGCTGCTTTCTAGTTGCGGAGTGCAACGGTGTGCATGCTATCAGAAGAAGGAAGCGAGTGTGCTAATCGTTTTGCGTGGGTGTCTGATGTCATGCTGCGTAGCACCGATGTCTCCAAGAGCAAGTAAGCGCCAACAAAAAGCAAACCCACCATTCAATCGAAAGGCGAACCTTTGCGAAGGTTCTGCCGACATGCAGCAGAAAAAACAAAAATTCCAGTTGAAGCGAAAATGTGCAAAATGCAGTCTGAAGTCGCCATTGCTTCATGGTCAGTGCTTGCTTATTTCCGGCAAAAAATAAGTACGCGCGCACCTCTTTCCGATCTAATAACACAACCCAGTACGCTCTCGCTTATTTCCGTCAAAATGTTGACAAATATGAAAAAATTGAGAAAGTAGGAAGTTTGAAACAGTCAAAACAATAACCAATCGCCGTACGTTCGCGCTCATTTCCGAATGGAAACACAGAAAATGTGTCGAACTTTACGGATCTCCCATTCATTTCCCAACATACCAATGGTTTAGCCAATAGCGATCGCGATTTTGACCTGATTTTTGCACTGATTTTGTCCGACTCGGTTCTTTGGTGTGTGTGTTAGCTGTATTTTGTTCCCTCCAGAAATCGATTATGAAGTGATGCTTCTTGATAAAATGGTCCTAATGTTCGACGCTTTCTGTTGTTCTTTTCGAACGGGACCGGGCCAGGTACGGTTCGGAACCGAAGATCCAAAGAAGAAGAAGAAGAGCTCCGAAAAAAAAAAAGAGGCAAAGCAGGAATGTTGGTCGTCTCGAAAAGGGTCGGGTTGGTGCGAGCCAGCAGCGACAGGGAACGAAGAAGCCTCGCCCTCTTCTTCTTCTTCTGACTGTGTCACGAACGCAAAGAGCAACCTGAAGCCTGAAGGAAGGGGAATCGGTGCCAGTCTCATTTCCCCCTTCACTCTCTTGTTTATAGTCGAGTAGAGCACGCAGTTTCCATGGCCGCCAGTCAAAGTGAGCTCGACCGTCAGATCGAGCAGCTCAAGCGCTGCGAGTACCTCAAGGAGTCGGAAGTGAAGGCGCTGTGCCAGAAAGCGCGCGAGATCCTCGTGGATGAAAGTAACGTCCAGCGCATCGACGCGCCGGTCACGGTACGTCGTTTCCTCCTTCCCCTCCCCTCCCCCCCTCTTCCTTTTGTGTGTGTGTGTGTAGCGCAGTGAGTACGATGGAAACCTTGAGCTAATGCACACTTTGTGGACGGATGGTTTCTTGTGGTAGATTTGTGGTGATATCCATGGTCAGTTTTACGACTTGAAAGAGCTGTTTAACGTTGGTGGGGAGTGTCCCGAGACGAACTACCTGTTCATGGGCGATTTTGTGGATCGAGGTTTCTACAGTGTGGAGACTTTCCTTTTGCTGCTTGCACTGAAGGTAGGACAAGACACGCGTTTCTGCTGCAAGGACATTGCGACGAAGTCTGATGTGCAACTAACTCGTGCGTGTGCTGCCTGTATCTGTGCAATGCACTCTCTCTCTCTAGGTGCGTTATCCAGACCGGATTACATTGATCCGAGGAAACCATGAAAGTCGTCAAATCACGCAAGTGTACGGCTTTTACGATGAATGCCTCCGAAAGTACGGCTCGGTGAACGTCTGGCGATACTGCACGGAGATTTTCGATTATTTAAGTCTTTCAGCCATCATTGAGGACAAGATCTTTTGTGTCCACGGTGGCCTTTCTCCATCGATCAACACATTGGACCAGGTACGACCGTCTGCATAACGCTCAAGATCCTTGGGTGATGCGTTACAAAGTGGTTGATGTCGCTACCTTTCGGCTCTTCCTTGTTCGACAGATCCGTATCATTGACCGAAAGCAAGAAGTTCCTCACGATGGCGCGATGTGCGATTTGATGTGGTCGGATCCAGAAGGTAATGTCACTTTAGTGCGCATTCTCTCCTGCTGATTGTGTCCACTGACGTAGTGGTTATTGCATGATGCAGATATCGATGGATGGGGTTTGAGTCCTCGAGGCGCCGGGTACCTTTTCGGTGGCGATGTTGTAGAAAAGGTATGTTTGTAGATGTTTGTTCAGAATCTGTCATTGATTGGTTCGTGCATGACGTGGCGCCTAACAAACACAATGTGCGTACCGTGCAGTTCAACCAAACGAACGATATCCAGCTGATTTGTAGAGCGCATCAGCTGGTGATGGAAGGTCACAAGTCGATGTTCAACAATGCGCTAGTGACTGTCTGGTCAGCTCCGAATTACTGCTACCGATGTGGCAATGTCGCTGCGATTTTGGAGTTGGATGAAAACTTGGAGCAGCGCTTCAAGGTAAGATGGATCGCTCGAGCTGGGTTCGACTGTGACGCCGTCGTCAGATCGTAGATACTGCGTGTGTGTGCTAAGCCAGTCATGTTTATCTTGCTTCGTAGATCTTTGATGCAGCCCCACAAGATGCGCGCGGCGTTCCAGCAAAGAAGCCCGCTCCAGATTACTTTTTGTAAGCAGAACTCCCGACTCGCTTCAGTGCTGCGCGTGCATGTTAGCGTTTGCATGCAGTAGTGGGCATAAGAGAAGACGTCAAGCAGTAAAACGGGGAAGACAAGGAAGAGGGGAGATGATTCAGGTCGAAGGAGAGAAACAATCAGAAAAGTTGCAGTAGTGTTACCATCGCCGTGGCATTTGCTACTTGGTATAAGTACGTGTAAGAGAAACGGAACACAAAAGCGGTGGATTATGAAACTCACTTTGTGTGCATTTGCGGCAAGCATTTCGGCGACAAGGCAGTGAAGAACGCCAAGCTGCTACTATTCTGGACGAACTCATGTTGAACAGGAAGGCGAGAGCTGCGCGATGTCGCTGTGTTGCAGTATGTTATCGGCACGCAGCCGATCAGTAGTGCAGTAACTTTGTGCGTGCATCCCTGCGTGCTTGTCTATTGCTCGCTTTCCACATCTCCTTCTCGAGATCCCTCCCTTGATCCTATTTGGCAGGAGTGTCGCTCTCTCAGACCACTTTTATCATACTGTGGTAGTCGTAATTATAACTCACTCGACGAACCAACGAGAAAGAGAAGTCGAGAGGCGAAGAAGATGCGATCGTGGCGCGACGAATGGAAGCACGCCCAGCTGCGCCTGCGGGTGCGCGACGACAAGCTGTTCCACGGTAGGGCCGCTAGCATGTAGCTCTGCATTGCTCGCGCTAGGGCTGCTCCTTCTGACTGTGTTGTTTGCGTGGAAAGGAGAGACTGTGGCGCTGTACGTCGATGTGCATGTGCCTTCGGATCCGATTTCCCCACGTGGCGCAGAGAGACTCAATGGCGACACGAGTGCACCCACGTCCCCTTCTTCGACCGCGGCGGCAGCGCTTCGGCAGCGCTGGAGGAAACACTGCGAGGGTGCGCGCGTTGACATCCGCGTTTCCGAAGATGCAGGGACCTCGACGAAGGACAAAGCACCGCGCACGACGCTGTTGCACCAGGACGCGCGACTTGAACTGCTTCAAGACGGCAACGATGGAGGGGTGCCGTCGCTAGCGCCGGAAACGGAGCAAAAGAGCGAGCTTCCGCATGCGGCGACGCTTGTGTTCCGGTGCGAAGTTTTTTTGAAAGTGCGCAGCGAATACTGGAATCGCCCCCTACAGCTTGGTCTGCGCATTACGCCGCATTCCGCAGGAAGTGGGATCTCGGCATTAGGAGAAGAGCCATCCGGTGCGCTTCCCTCTCTTTCGGAGTCCTTGTCGTCTACGTTCTTCACGGAGCAACTCCAGAACGACCATGTGCTGCGTCTGATCCGCGAGGAGACGATGGCGAGTGAGCCGCTCACGCGCACGATCGAGCGGCAGATCTGCGTCATGAAGCCGCTGCAGCTGAAAATGGAGACGCGGTATCTCAGCAAAGAGCGCGTATGCATCATCGCGAAGGCGACGAATGCGCACCCGCATTTGGAACTGAAAGTGCTCGATCTGCATCTGCACTTGAACGAGTCCTATGCGAATCCTGCTACCTCCAGCGTGAGTGCAAGCAATAACACCAACGCTATGAAGACGCGAAGCGAGCGTTCGAATCCACCTGGCAACTATTCCGCAGCGGGGGCAACAGGGGGGAAACCAATGAAAATGCGACGTCCGCAGCGGCATTTCCGCATCGTGAACGAAGCGCATGAGCAGTTCCCGATCTGCATCCGCAGCAACGAGCAGCACAATTTCCTGTTCATCTTGGAAGCGATTGAAACCAGAAACAGCTGGGACGACGACGATGAAGACGAGAGTGCTCACGGAAATGAGAATGAAGGAAAAAGTGCTCCGGAGCGAGCGGGGTCGATGAACCGAAGCAGAAGTTCGACGGGCAATGCGATCAAGAGACACAGCGTGGGTAGCGTGAGTGGGGTTAGTGTTGCGAGCAGCAGCAGTGGGAGGACCGTGAAAAGCGCGCCACAGACGCAGCAAACGCTTCTCACGCTGTCCTGGGAGGCAAGCGGGAGTCTCACGCAGCAGCAAAACCAGCAGGCGCGAAGCTTCAACAGTACGCGCCTGTCAGCTCCGATCACAGAGTACCATACGATCATCTGGTCGCCACAGAATCTGTCCGCTTCGAGTCCCATGGACGCAGCGACGACGACAGCAGCATTGTCTCCGCTCTCTGCGTCCACGCTGGCTTCCCTGGGGATCGATGGCGGGTCTGTGAACGTTGTGCGCTTAGGAAAACAGTGCGTGTTGAGCATGAGCGTTGCGCCGCTGGCAGCACCGATCGCTGTGGGCGAAATGGTCACGATCTGCCTTGTGATCGCGAATCGCTCGCAGCACACGAGCTTCGACCTCACGCTTCTCGCGCCTTTCGCGCAGCATTCCGCAGTGAACCCGCCTCCGACAGCAGCGCAAAAGCAACGCCGCCATCAGCATCGTGCGAGTCCCGCATGGCTCAGCTTTGAGGCATCGCACCGCCTCGGGTGAGTTTTCTTTGGATGCGACCAGCGTGCGGAGGATGAGCCATGCATTCCCTACTAACTTCTGTCTCTCGTATCTATAGGATGGTTCCGCCGGGCATGACCGTGCGCAAGAGCGTGCGCGTGGTGTTTTTACGCTTTGGCAAATGCGATCTGAATCGTTTCGCGCTCTTTGACCGTCTTTCGCGAACGTGTTTCCTGCCGTCAGCAAGAGCATCCACGGTTTCTGCATCAAGCTCCTCCGCATCGTCTCCGAATGCGACTTCCGAGACAGCGTGCGCATGGGAGGTTTTCCTCCAGAACTGAACCGGCGCTTTCCAGTCCTCTTCCGCTGCGAGTTGCGCGATGCTTCCGCGCACACGCGAGTCAGTTGAGAAACAGCCCGACCTCTGAACTGCTCCATACAAAGCAACCGTCGAAGGAAACCCCAATGCACAGATACGCACAAAAAAAGAAAGAATGGAAAGAAATGGAGCATGGAAGTTGGGAAGAAAATGCAAAAAGAACGATGGGAGAGCGAGAAAAAGAAAACGATGGCGGCGGAATTAGATTGATGGGTGTGCACACGCATATACACTCACGTCCCCGAATATATGCGGACAAGTGTGTGCCACCTCCGTCTTCGGTGGTTCATGGAAAACCAAGGAACCTGGAAAGAAAGAGTTGGTCGCCGCATCCCATTCCAGACTGCTCAGCATCACTCTCCCGAGACCCGCAGTAACAGCAGCAATAGCAACTCCCGCCAAGCTAAAAAAAAAAAGAGGAAGAAGAAAGAACGGATAGAAACGTCAAAACAATCCACCAGACGCACAGAAAGAGCTGCTGGTTGTTGTCGGTCTTCGGCTGCGGCTTTCCTCTCCGCTGCTTATCTCTCGCTTGCGCGCGCCGTCGACCATCACGGAGATGAGCTCGGGGGAGGAGATGGATGCGCGTCAAAGCACGCCGAGCGTGGAGTTCCGTCGAGCAAGTAGCATCGTGGCCATGAGAGCGACGAGAGCGAGGACACAGCGAGGAGAGAAGCGAGGTGTCAGCATTTCGTCGCTGCCAGGAAGTCCTCGAGACACATGGGGATGTCGGTCGACAGTCGGTGCGTACTCCGACGACGAGGAGGAGGAAGAAGAAGAAGATAATAATGAACGCTGGTCGGGAGGCGGTGAAGAGGGAAACAATGGTGACAGCACTGACGACGAAATGGCGTACGATTCCCATCGACATAGTGGGAGGAGCAACCAAGAAGAGATGGAGAGAAAAGACACGCGAGAGAGACGAGCAGCCGCTGAAGCAGAAGCAACGAAGCGTGTTCTTTGCGGGGAAGGAGCGAAATTGCGCCGAATCCCAGGTTTCTCGAATAAAGAAGCGCTGATGGCTCGCTTGCCAGCTCGCCGGCCGCTCTCGTTGCCTTCCAAGCCAGCAGATATCGAGCGAAGCAAGGAGAAAGAGTGCGGTACAAATTTTGAGAAGAAAGTCATGCTGAAGCAGCAGCTTGATCCACCGCCAAGAGATCCGTTTGAAGCGAAGACGCTGGAGCATAAAATAGCGATGCATGAAGAACTCACCAAGATCCAGAAGATCGACGAGTTCCACGGCAAGGGAAGCCTTCCTCAAGTTGAGTCGGACCGCCTTGCAGTCACCTATCGGATGAGCACGATGATGGTGTACTCGATCGTATTTACCAGCTCAGCGACGCTGCATTGCGCGATCTTCAATTTCAGCCTTGAACTACGGCGGTTTTTTCGGCTCGACATGTTGCCCTTCGGTGTGTTTTTGCTGGTGTGCTGGACAATCCTCGGTTTGCTGAGCTTTGCTGGCGGATGGGTCGGAGATCTCGTGCACGATCGCATCCTGCTGCTCCGCCGGACAGCGATCCTGTGGGCAGTAGCTGTTTTTGTTTTGCATCTGGCGGCTTTTCGAGCGGCGTCCGGTTTTTCACTTGCGAGTGTAGCTCTGGTGCTGCCTTGCTCGTTTATCGCCCACGGCATATTCACCCCCAACTGCATCGTCCTTGGCGCCGAAAAGTACATCTCACCCAACGACCGACGTCTCCTGAAACGAAACCTCTCTTCTTCTCATACATCCAGCGATGACCCTGAAGCTGATATTCCCAGTAAGTTCGATGAAGAGCGTCTCGACGACGAAGCAGCGCTGACAGAGCGCTTGGCGGTGATGCGGAAGATCGCCATCCATAAATATTTCTCTCGGTGCTTTGGAGCTACGCTTGCGGGTTCATCTTGTGTGCAGCTGTATTTTTTCTTGCTGGTCGATCTGGAGGTGCCGCTGGGGTCGTCACGAAAGTCCCTCGTGGGTCGCAAAGGGTACCTCTGCATGCTTTTGTCGAGTCTCTTGCTGCTCTCGGCGCTGATCTGCTTCCTCTTCCAGTCCCGAAACCATTTCCAGCCTCCAGCGCTGAGTCTTTTCGAGCGCAAACTCGCGTCGCTAGAGCAGGATCGCATGAAGTTCTCGTGGAAAGCTGTCCTCAGAGTGCTGACTCGGGCTTGCGTTGGCTACACGCTTTTCCTGTCGTCGCTGGTGACGATCGCTGGTGTGTGCAGTGCGTTGATCGGGATGCTGGTAGTTCCGGACTCGTCGTTCAACCTACGCTTGACCGCATTTTTGATGATCGTTGTCGGATGGCATGTGACAATCACGATCGGAAAAGTCCAGCTGAGCGCAAAAGGGAATCTCTCGGCAAAGTGTCGCAGTCTCGGGATCCCGATCCTGCAACTCCAAAGCGTGCTGCTCGTGGTGTTTTTCCTCTGCATGTCCTCGTTTTCGGCCTTTCTCCGAGCGCAGCTTTACACAACGTTGGTCGCGCAAATGTGCCAAACGCGTCTCGATATTCCAGGTGCTGGAGACACCGTGCTTAACCCAAACGCGCTCGGAGCGCTCGTCAGCATTGTGTCGCTCCTGCTGATCCCGATCTCCAATGCGACACGGTTCGGCAGACGCACCAAAGCGCCACGAGGTCTCTTTGCTGCGGAGTACCGTGTCGTATCGATCTCGCCATCCCGGCGACTTTCCATCGCTATTTTCCTGTATCTCGTGGGGATTTTCCTCTCGAGTGTCGTGGAGCTGTATCGGCGCACCAAAGTGGTTGTGATGGATCCGCAGCCGAAGTGCAGCAAGTCCTACTCTGACTTCGGGGTTATGTGGACAGCGCCTCACCTGGTGTTCCTTGGGTTGTCGGATATGGTCTTCCGGGTGAGTCTCCAAGAGCAGTTCCATTCAATCGACCTCTTGACGTCTCAATGGCCAGGGCTGATGCAGGGGATGATCGAGTTTTCCGAGATGATCGGCTATGCCGGAGCGCTCGCGTTGACGTCAGTGCTCTCTTCGTGGCTTTTCCGGCCGAGCACGAGCGATCTGGCGCTGGTTCTCTTGCTCATGACGACGCTGCTTGCGTTTTCATATTCGTCTCTGAAACGCGTCGCCGAGAAGATCGCCGATGGGCACTTCAACGGTGACGAAGTGCCGGGATGAAGCACTGCTCATTTAGAAACCATCCTATTTAGAGACGCAAACTGAACTTTTGGACCGAGTCATGCGAGTTTCGACGATCTCTATACGAGTCAGCTCTTTGTCAGTAGTAAAGCAAACCAACAAAAAGAATCTTCGTCTGTCAATCAGTAAACTCGCACCGTCCATTTCTTTCGAATGTCTTTGCGTCTCCACTCCGCGCATTGACGGAACACCTGTGGATCTTCCACATGCACAACTCTTTAGTGCGCATGAGAGGATGCGTAGTTTAGCAAAGATCAACATATATTATTGACACGTGCTTGCATTTCGCGCAAAACTATCCTACAACCATGGCGACCACGTCGGGTACATCTCGCGTTGCCGCTCGGGGCTTGTGGCGATCTCCAAGAGTTCACGCACGCTTTTGCCGCGTTGGCTTTCGGATTCTTTCTTGAGCGAGACACCGCGAATGCGCTCCATCACGAGGCTGACGTTCGCTTCGACGCGCTGCTGCACTTGGGACTCGAGTCGCCGCTGGATCTGGGGTTGCGCTTGCGCGTCGCCACCGGCCATGCGGGACTTGGAAGCGTGCCACGAAAGCAAGTCGTCGCGGAAAAACAAACAGAGCTGGTTGCTCAGGATGTCTTCCTCGCTCACAAGCGCTTCCGCGGTCGCCGACATGACGATGCTGAATGGTCCTTGGACCCCCGGTCTTGTGATGAAATTGTGCAGGTTTCGCGTCAGTCGGAATGGCATCGAAGACGGAGCTTCCAGGATCCCACTGCTTGCATACCCTGGACGCATCTCCGTACTGTTTGTTCATGTAAAGTTCCGGATTGTAAGCAAGTAGAAGGGGGAAACACGCACAGGAAAAGGTAGACGAAAAACATACCTCACAACGCGTCCTGTACGCCGAGAAAATAGGATCCGATGCGGAGCGCGGTCGCCCACAAACAAAGCATACGAGAGGAACGACGAAAGTGCCAAGTGCTTGGTGAACTCGCTGCGGAACTGGAAAAACGCGTCGCTGTTTGCTGAAATGCCGTGGATGTACTTGGACAGCAACGTTTCGGGCACGTGGGAGTCGCAAATCTCGCGGAAGGCTTTCGCCTTGGCTTGTGCGATGCGCTCATCCTCCTGTTGCGTTGTGTCGTTCACGGCTGCAGCATACGCTTCGCAGATACGCTCCCGGTATAGCTCGACCGGGTAATCTGGGTCTTTGCCTTCCACCTTGCAATCTTGTTCGTAGATCTGCGAAAAAAGCATAAAGCATTCGTTGGTTCATTAGCATGCGCCACACCAAAAGAAATGTGGCAATCGCCTTACCTCTCCTAGTGTGACAAAATCCCGGTTGTCTTCCAGCAAACGAACGCGCGGCGTCAGCGGGATGATTTTTGGGATATGGAAAACCGTGTTTCGCTTCTTGGTCTCCTTTTGGCGAAGCAGCAAGCGATTCAGCAACAAGTACATCTGCATCATGCGCTCATCGGTTCGTGTGATGTGCGTCATCGCGTACTGCACCAAGAAATAGTACGTTCGGCCATCGCTGCCCCCGATCGCTACTCGGCGTTGGGTGAACCCATTGCGCAGCAGAATGTCCACAGTGCTCTCGAAATGCAGGATGCGCGCGTGTAAGTCCTTGATCGGTTCGCTATCTGAAATGTACTGACCTGGAACCTCCATAGTCGAGCTGCTTAGCTCCACCAAGTGGCGGCTGCAATGCTCCAAGTACAATTTCCCAGCGTTTCGCTTCCCCACTTTCTTCACTCGCAGCTGCAGGAGATTCTTCCAGTGTTTCAGACGATTCATGATTTCGTACAGAGTGACCTCTCGCTCTTCCCCGTCCACTTTCATCATCGCGACACTACAGGAAGGACAATGAAAAAGTCATCAGCTATAGTTCGGTCACCGTTTGACATAAGCATTTGCAAACGACATACCTGTTCTCGTTGTCGTCTCCCGATGGACTGAAATCGCGCTCGAACGCTTCTTTAAACTCCTCCACAAACTTGACATGCTTTTCGTTCTTTTGGTGCGGCAACAAAACGAACAGCTTCCTGCACACGCGCGCTAGCGCAGCACGGAGCATTTTGGGCACCAACTCTGTTTTGGTGAGACGAGGAAGCTGGTAGCACTTGAGAAGAAGCGCGTGCACTGCAGTCAACAGCTCTTCCTCGGGTTCGGGACGGAAGCGGGTGATCATCTCTTCCAGCATGCACTCCATTTCGAACGTGAGCGAGTCATGGGAGCGACGCAGGAAGTTCAGCAAGTCTTCCGTGTACTGCACAGGACCCACTTCTGCCTTCGGGGTATCACCGCCACCTGGAGCAGCGACTTTCATCTTCCACGTATCGAGAGACAAAACGGCGGTCGGCGCGACACCAAACGCTCCAGGAGTCGGTCTTCCAGAACCAACAATGCCGGGGATCTCCTGAACCTGAGAGACACTCAAAGTCGACGGAATCGCGACCACATGACCCGACTTGGTTCGGTAGTATTGAAGAGTCGGCTGGATCTCAGCACCTGAAAACGAGCCTCCAGTGGAACTCGACGCACCAAACGCTGGCGTTGGCGGCAGAGAAGAGCTTGACGTTCCCGATGGTGCGGACGGAGTGGGCGGTCCAGAGGATTGTCGGGAAGTGTCGTTGTTGGCAATCATCGAGCTGTCGCGGTTTTCGAGAAAGAAGGCTCGCATCGTGTAGTAAAGCGCTTGCGGGAACTTGGCAGACAAACCTCTCAATAGACCACGAATCTAGGCAACAGAGGACGAAGAAACACACACACATGAGCAACTTACCATATAGAACAGATAAACATCCACCATAAATCTGTACCTGGGGTGCTTCTGGACGTCCAAGAGCCATCAGAAGCTGTGGGATCCAAATGATCCAAATCCAAATCGGAAGCTGCTTCCCGTGCGTTTCGAATGCTTGAATCAAGACTCCGTTCTGATCGTCCATACTCAACAACCACAATACACGAGCAATCATCAACCTCGCAGAGTTACAACGATGGTGGATAGCTTGAAGATAGCAGGCAATCGTCTGGGAGGCAAACGACAAATCTTTTCGATCCAAGAAGAGTCGATAGCAGTAATGGCCCCACGAAAGCCATCCTTTCCCATAACTATCACAGATCTGCAGACAGTGCGAAAAAGTCTGGTTCGCTTCCGGAAGATTCCCCGTTGCCTCAAGGAACAACCCTTTCAAGCGGAACATTTCAGCCTTCTGTCGGAGAGTGAAGTAGTCCAAATTGGTATTGTTGAGGATGCTCAACCCTCCTTGGTACTCGGTCGAACTTTCATAGCAGATACTGACTTGCTCGCGGAGTTTCGAGAACGCGTCTTGGACATCCATCGCTGGTACCGAATAGAGCTTCGACAGCGCGCCTAGACAAACGTCTGGTAGGTGTTGCTTCCTTGCCGTATGTGCCAACTTGATGACCGACCACGGACTGTCGTGCATGCAAGCGAGCATCTGGGGATCGCTCCATGAGAACGTACTCTTCACAACTTGGAACATGTGCGAGCGCCACGTCAAGATATCATCCCACAGTAAGATCGGCTCCCATTTGTTCGGCAAGCGCTCTCTCCACGTGTTGATCGACGGCTTTAGGTTCGGCAAAGTGTGCAACTGGCTCGCGTGCTTGATATCAGTCATCATTTGGATCGACTCCTTCACTTCGACAAATTTGTGGAACAAGTGCATAAGAGGAATGTGCGTGCGAGAGAGCACACGCGGTAATCCTTGCCACTGGTGCAGCGCAAGCTCAGCCGTTTGGGCGACCAAATTATCGATCGTCGCACGCTTCTCTCCATCCAAAATGGAAATATACAGTCGCTGAAGACGCGTCTGTGGACAGCCTAGATCCGCCGCAGATTGCATCGAAGGCGACGAAAGAAGCTGCTTGGCAGAATTCCAATCTCCCCGCTTCCACGCGCAGTCGAGCAAAAGATCCTGGTTCTGCGTCGACTTGGCGAAGTCATTCATCAGTTGCCATTGGCACAGTTGCTTCGCACAGCCGACCCATCGTTCTTCCCACAAGCGAAGCTCAAACAGGTTGACGTCGTCCACGCTCACTCGTCCACTCTGCGTCTTGGAGAGCGCCTTGTAGTACTCTTCTTGGGCTTCATGAACGCATCCAAGTGCCTCCAATGTCAGCGCCGTCCTTGTCTCTGGATGTGAAATATTTTCCAGACTGAGTCCAATCCGCAAGTCCTCTTCACTCAGCTGCTTGTAGATGGAGCTCAACGCCTCGATCCAACGAAGACGACTCTCGACACTTAGCTTCGAATTCTCAACCTGATACTCGCATATGCGTGCTGCATACGTCCAGACATCATGCGCTGAAGCCAGGTGGAGCACAAGCTCAGGTGTGAGCATCGGTGCTGCTGGGCTGACCATCACAATACCCTTAATCAACGTTTGCACGGCATTGATGCGCCATGTGGTCACGGAAAGCGGGACGTTGAGGTCCCGCTTATTGAACTTGGACGCCAACGTTCTCATCAAACTCGATGTCATGTGGGCTTGGTCATGCTGCGCCACCAAACTCCACGTAGCTGTAAACAGATTCACCCACAACTCCTTCGCCAGGTCGAGATCAATGTGAGCGAGATCTCGGAGAGATTCCACAAGCTCAGACGCTTTCACGGTGCCATATTTCTCCAGAAGCTGCTGTTGTGCTTGATCCACTGGTGTCATCGCCGAATCCTCCTGGCTGCTTGCTGCAGAGCTCTCGAATAGACAAGGCTCTTGCAGACGCGGCTCCGAGTCGGAACATATCGCTGACAGTAACGTCTCTATCGCGATCACTGGCCAATACCTGGTCCCGCACGCTTGCCAATCTTGACGGAATAGTAGCTGCAAGCGCTCCACTGGTCCTTTCCCAGCAGTTGCCAAGAAATGTCGGAAGAACTGTTCACGAATGGATGGATTTGGAGCAAGCAAACCAGCCATGAAATGACTATTCATCGTTTGACTTTGCGCTGCTGGGCTGATGTGCAAGTACGAGTTCTTCGTGTCGCTGGGATCGCATAGCTTGAGAATGAGGTTGTAGTACTCCTCATTCAGAGGGATCGCCGAGATCTCGTTCAAGCGGTCAAAAGATCCCATCTTACTGAGAATCGTCATCTTGTCTTTCGCTGTTAACAGCTGGCGTGGATCTGTTGCGATCAAATGGCTCACAATCCGCGCGATCTGCAACAGCAACGGGATGTTCAAGGAGCTTTCGAGACAATGGACAAGCAGATTCGTGTACAACCGCCGATGGTCGACAGAGCCGAACGAGCATTTGGAGAGTAGCTCATAGCACACGATCAACAACTCGATGGATGTCTTTTTGTGCGTCCCACTGCCACTCGCTGCTGCCGCCTTTTTCTTCGTCCCCGACGCGCTCTTCTGGGTTAGAGCATTCGCAGCACCACCTGCTGCCGCACTCTCTTTCAGTCCAACGATTGCCGATCCACTATCGGCAGCACCAGTATGCGTTAACGTCCCCGCTTTCTTCTTTTGCTTCTCGTCACGGACATCCCGCTTCTTCAAGTGACGAACCACATTGTTCACAGAAAGATTCGAGCGGCCAGTTTGCATCTGATTCCATTCGTCCACGATGGCAAGTGCAGGGGTAGCCATAACGCGATTTCGTCCAAACGAGTCCACACTAGATTGCCCACTTTCGGTGCTTCCAGATCCTCCTTGCGGGTTCTTCGCTGTACCTCCTCCAGTGCTCGCGCTGGACTGCAAGAGGTGTTCACGAGTTAACCCCTGCGTCAGCTTCAGCAATGCGGGGGTGAAATGATCCACAAACTCTGGAGCGACCTCTCCAAGCGAGCTTAACAGCCGAAGTGTGAACTCACCAGGGGTGCTACTCGGGGACGCTGAGGGATGAGGAATACTGTTGAACAGGATCCGCATCCGCGTAGCTTCATTAGCTATCAGTGGGTTTAGTGCAGTCGGTCCTTTTTGTCGTTTCCCAGCGGCTTGCGTTTGCACTGACGCTTGCGCTCCGGGACTTGGAGCTGCACTCGCCTTGGCTTCACTTTTCGGCGCGGGCGTGGCTGGGGTTCCACTTTTGTTCTTGACTTTTGTCGCGGCATTCACGTTTGCTGCGCTTGCTGACGCATTCAGCTCGAGTTGGAACGCTGAAGCATTCAGAAGACGCTCGTTGATGACTTCTTTTAGCCACGGATAGAATTTGCAAGCAATGAGCTGTTGGGGGGCTCGAGAGGGCGGGTACAGCTACATAAAACAAACAGACCAATTAGATCCACGAAAGAGGGAATGCTGACAGCGCCAAATCAACGATACCTCTGCGATGCGCTGCAAGAAGCTTGAAAGACTCGACTGGATCTCTTGGTTGTGACGATCAAAGCAAGGTTCCAGGAGCTTCATAATTCGGGGTGCGTATTGAACAACGTACGGAATCGGTCGATTGGATTTCGCAACAACTTCTGGCGCAACAAGGGAATTCAGGATCCCTAAGACGGCGTCCAGAATCGCGAGCGACGAAAGGGGTGCACCTTTCGGGACGGAGAAAAACATCGGCATCGCTGGTTGTGGGGATGGAGCCTGCTGCGGCGCTCCTGCCGCAGAAGCGCCACTTTCTGCTTGCTTTGCAATTGCCTGCTGCTGCTGTCGGATCACTGCCTCTGCTGTCACCGCAATCAACTTGTCAAAATACGAAAAGCGGATTGCTGCCGATGGCCATAGCCGCAGCGCCTTGTCGAAAAGTTCTCCGCACGTCTTTGAGAGTCTGCTCGTTTCTTGCTTATCTGCAGACGCCAGCGCAAACCGAAACGCGAAATTAATCACCAAATCCACCATTGCTCCACTGAGTTCGAAGTCGTCTTCGCTTATCCCGACTCGCGCGGCTTCTGATGGCGACTGCACAGGCGCTTCGTCTTGTGCATCCGTACCTGATGGAGGATGGGTACCTGCCGCAACCGACTCAGACGCAACCACCTGACCATCAGCTACAACTTTACGCTTCTTCAAAGCTGCTTCGTCCTCGCTGGTACTCCCATCCCCTGCCGCAGAAACTGACGGGTTTGCGCGCTTCAGATCGTTCACCACTTCGCTTTTCACGCCCACCTGCTCTCCTGGTCGCAATGCCAATCGTTCTTGTCGGGTCTGCTCCCACGAAATAACTAGATCGACAATATTCACCGCAAGGCGTCGATTGTCGGGGGTGCTGCTGGGAGGAATAGCTAGTCGATTCAGAGAGTTCACCATCAAAGGAACGAATTGTCCTCGGAAAGGGTAAAACAGCGCTGGGTGGCGAACAATCAAAAACCAAATGTGAACAAGTTGTCCCAATATGTGACCTTCTTCGTACGCGATCTTCTTGGTCCACTTGATGGCTTTTATAAATTCGTTTGATGGCAACCGCGTTGGCAACGCTGGCAACAAGATGTCGAACGCCTTGCGCACCAGAAATCGGGAATCCATCTCATGGGTGCGCAACAATGCAACATAAACTTGTAGCACAATCTTCGGCGGCGTATCGTACACCGAAATGAATCGGCAGACGTTCACATACGCCCACAGTTTCGATGTCAAATCTTGTGCTTTCAAATGATTCCACGCAAACTTGATCACTTCTTTTCGATGATCGGTCACATATTTGCTCATATGCTGAATCAGCAGTGTGCCGAGCTTGAGCAATTCGATTCGGAGACCTTGCATTGTGTCCGATGGAAAATCTTTGCTGGCCAGGATCTCCCGAAGCATCCACATGACTGTGTCTGGGTCCATCACATCGACATTATTGACCGCTGGGTCTTCAAAAGACGTTGTGAGGACTGGCATAATGAGCAGCTGGATCGCGAGCACTTTCAGCTCCTCGGACGCGCTAGGCTCTCTCAGCATGCGCAAGAACAGCCGAACGATGTTCCGCTTGTTGGCAGGGCTGTAGGCTGCAGCCACTTCGTCTCTGTAAAAGTTCTGCAGGAAAGTGAAATCGAAGCAAGTTCGGTGCAAAAACACTGTCACCATATCCAGCAGCACTTGCACATCATCTGGTCTCGCTCGACAGTACGTAACCATGCATTTGATCATCAACTTCGACTCCAGATGGTACTTAATCGGCAAACGGTCCTGAGCAACCAACCGCTGGACTCGAGCAGACGAGCGCCACAGCTTTCGCAAGCAATCGATGACTACAGTCTGCGACGCCAACCAAGTTGGGTGCAGCTTGCTTATCGACCGAACAAGTCGCAAACCCTGGTAATGGAGCTCCAATGCTTCTTGTTGGGCTTTCGATGCGAATCCACTTGGGTTGGCGTTCGCGCTGAGAAGAGGGGATGCAAGTCCTTGGTTTTGTGCTCGGGCAATCTTCGCTTGGGCTTGGGCTTTCGCTCGCTGGACATACGTTGCTTGAGCTTGCTTTGCTTTTTCTTGAGCTTGGATCGGCTTTAGTCCCTGCGCTTGTGCAGCTGCAAGCGCTTGCGCATGGACTTTTTGTGCATTTACTTGAATTTGAGCATGCAATTGCTGGGCTTGCTGCTGGGACACCAGCGGGCTAATCACAGGGCTAGGCAGAGCGCTTTGCAGAGCTGCAGACGACACCTGGCTTTGAGCCTTTGCAATATAGTCTTTGCTCGCGAATTGAGCTTTCGCCTGAGCTTGCACAAGCGAGAGACCTTGTGCTTGAGCTGCTGCCAACGTTTGTGCGTGAAGCTTTTGCGCATTCGCTTGGATTTGAACTTGAGATTGCACTTTCAGAGCTTGCTGGGCATTTACTTGGGCTTGAGCCTTGGCCACATATGCAGCGCGGGCTTGCATGCCTCTTGCCTCCGCCACCGTCGGCGTCAAGCCTTGAGCTTGCGCAGTCGCCACCGCTTGGGCAGCAGCTTTCTGAGCGTTGACCTGGATCTGCGCCTGCATCTTCAAGTCGTCCGAAGCATCGGAGGACTTACTATCGTTGAAGCTTGTGGTGTTGAGCTTTGATGCTGCCACAAACGTTGCGGCAACCACAGCTTCTGCGCCGCCTTCTCCAACAATGATAGCACGAAGGGGAGCTGCCTCGGGTAATTTGATCAGCTGCTGAAACAGCGACGAATACTTCACCTCTGTCAAATGTTCCCGCTTCAAAAAATAGGCGACTGTCAACGATGCATATCGGTTCAGAAATCTTGTAAGAGGAATGCGGTAGGGAGAGCTCATCTTCCCGTAGCTTCCATACTTTGGTAGAACCGCCTCGAGCTCAACCACACACGTAATAAGCGACTCCAGGAACGACTCGCTTGGGGGAAGCAAATGGAAAAGATCAACGATTGCAGCAGCGACTGCAGGCTCTTCTCCGCGCTTCCAAATACCCGCCTTGATAATGCGATCCGGGTCACGCCACTGCTTCAAATGCTCCAACAGCTTCTCTCCTAAAGTCACATTGAAGCAGCTGCTGAGCAGCGTAAGGAGTCTTGAAAGACCTTCCAAGAGTGGAAGGTTGAGCTTCCTGTAATCCGCCAAGTTGAGCAGAACTGGGCGAAGACACTGCTGAAGCAACTCTTTCGGCAGCAAGAGATCTTTGTTCTGCTTGTTCAACTGAATCACATCTGTGAGCGCTTGCTGCGCACACGTCACCAACTCCGGGGGGTGTCCCGTGAGGTACCTGAAGAACACACCGACAAAGCGATTGCGAGACTCGTGGTGCTGATTGATCTCATCAGGAGCCAACAAGAATGCTGCTCGAAGTAGTTTCACGGACGCGATTCGCAACTCGCATCCTTGTGACAGTCCGAACGGATACTCTTGCGCAGAAACTGGCGTGCCAGAGCTTGGGAGCGCAGAATTCGTCGCGGCAGATGGATCTCCTCCTGACGACGATGCACCTTCCGCTCGACTTGATCCAGCGGCGGGCGTTTCTTCCGAGATCAATCTCCAGACTTCTTGGAGGAAAAACATCAACTCCTTCGTTAATGAAGAGATTGGGGGATCGAGGGACAGCCCATACGCCATGGCGTCCACGTATCCTGTTCGCGTGTTGTTTGGCAGCATGCGAATGTTACACCCAGTGATCTGCTTGGTGATCAGCTGGTGGTATGGATAGAGCAGTGACGACGGAGTGGACGCTGAAAGCGAAGCAAACAAAGAAATCGACTCCTTTGCGTACTGCCGCGTTGGAGCCTTTGGACTCATGAACTCGACCACAAACATCTGGAACAGCTCGGTATCTTGGAACGAGACACAGGAGAGAAAGTTCTCCTTCGTGGTTCCTCCTAAGGGCGAGTTGGCATAATCGGATTTCACAGTCCATGCTTTTCTCACCGCGAGAAGAAGACCCTCACCGGCTTCTGCACTCACCGTTGCGCTGACTTCGGCTGGGTGGTCGGACAGCACAAAAAACAAAGCCTTGACGATTGTCAATTGGTTCTCGTGACACCACTGCGGATCCAACACGTCCATCAAAAACTGAAGCCCTGTAGTCCCTCCGAGCTTCTTTCGCCAACTGCTTTTGTCGTAACAGGCGTGAGAAAATACTTCGCACAGGTTGTTGAGCACCCCGCCGCCATGATAAATCGCGAGCTTTCCGGATCCATGAGATTTCGTAATGGTATCCACAATCCATTGCAAAACCTTTCTCCCTCCCTCGACAACGGACGAGTCGGAGGAGCTCAGTGCCTCCAGAATGGCTTGATGGAACGTCTCGATTTCATTTGAAACATCGTCCTCTCGGATGTCTGGAACGCCGTATGCTGCATGACGCAACGTCTCGATACGCTTCGTTGTAGCCAAATGCCTACCTGGTGACAGCCCCCTCGTACCAGGAAACAATGTCGACGGGTGGAGCGACGCAAGCTCAGCAAAATTGGCGCTCGTTCGTGTGCAACAGCTAAGCGCTAGAGTCGTGTAGTGGATCGACATCGCCTCCATCAAACTCGCCGCCTCATCCCCCAAATCAATGTCGACCATTGTTTCGAACAAGATCTCCAGCAGATTCTTCCGAATCTGACGTTGCGCCTCCAACGCAACAATCCTCGTCATAGGTGGAAACGATTCATTCGCAGTCATGTCATCGTCGCTCATGTCATCGGCTCTTCCAGAAAACTCGCCGTCAGCAGACGAGCTGCGATATCGAGTCTTCCTGTTCAGCTCCATCGACACCACGGCCGCTCGAGAAACAAAAGTGAAGGCGCAGCGCTTGTGCTGAAGAATGGACTTCCGTATCTTTTCCATCGTATTCGCTTCCAGCTCGAGCGTTTTCTCATCCTTTTCCAGCAAAAACGACGGTCCTGACGTGTCGCCTTCTTCAAATTCATCCACGTCGACCAGTCTGGAGTCAACTTTTCCGATGTGCACCCACTCGTGCTCGGTCTTCCGCATGTATCCACGAAGCACTTTTGTCGCGCGATCAATCAGCACATCCATGCTCATCGGGAATGAACGCAACGTCCCTTCCGAGCTGCCAGAATCACCACTCCAGCGGAAACCGAACGTCAATCCAGTGAAATAGTGCTCCGAAAAGTCCAAGTTCAGAGGATCCATAATA
Organism: Globisporangium heterothallicum; assembly: GCA_023334155.1. NCBI lineage: Eukaryota > Oomycota > Peronosporomycetes > Pythiales > Pythiaceae > Globisporangium > Globisporangium heterothallicum. Next base: position 37,592 of record JAASGH010000071.1, on the reverse strand, counting down.
TACTGCCGATTGCGGCCACCTATCTTCCCCAATATCCGCATCGCCAGCTCTCCATACGGATACGGTGGTGGGATCAGGTGGGTATTCAACGCCTCGATAATCTCAGTGAGTAAGCGGTCCTGCGACGTCATGATGGGGTACAGGAAATCTGGATTCAGATTGTCCACCCAAAACTCTAGTGTGCGTAGCCCCAGATACGCCAGCTCGCCCCGTGATAAAATTGCTCGAACCACAGACTTCATCAGCGACGGAAGATACTGGAGTAGCGAGCTCAGGCGCGCCGGAATCGTCAAACACAACTCCAGCAGCACTTCTTGCATGGACAGCTTCCCGATATGCTTCTGCAGTCGCATCAACGCCGAGAGGACACCAGGTAACAGCGGGAATACTTCTTTGTAGAAGTTCTCATACTTCCCACCAGATATGGACCTGAAGAGTGCCCGTAACAGCAGCAGATAGTTATCGGGATGCTTCGTGAATGTCGCTTCTTTTAAACAGGACTCGATGATTGTCCGCAAATATGGGAACAGAGCGGACTCATTCGACTTGAACAGAGTCACCGATCCAAACACGATCTTAAATAGCCTCAGCACAATGGATGCGCGATGCACCTTCGGCACTTTCCGCATCTTTTCAAACTCCAGGCTCTCGATTCCCATGACCTTCTCCACTCGATCTGTATCCGGAAGGTCACCCTCGGCCTGAACACTCAAGTCATCCATCTGCGTGATCAGGAACTTCAGCAATATCTCCGCAAACCAGCAGCTCACATTCGAATTGGCGAGGAAATGTTGGGGGATGGTGAGGATCGCGTGGTCTTGCAAGATGCACTCGTACAGCAGCTGCATATTCGAGATGAAGAGATCACGAAAATCAGCAGCCTCCAGGACGGTGAACGCTCCAGCGAAATGATCCAGCATTTGCTTTTCTTCCGCCAGCGTGTTCTCCGAGAGCGTATACAATATGAAACATCGCAAGCCATTTTGAAGCACCTTGGCGATTAAAAGCCGCTCATCGTCCGTTAGTGGATACAAGTGGGTCGCCCCACTGCTGTCGGCTGTACTTGGTCGAAGCGAATTAGACAATTCCATTGAATGCACGCTGAGTGGCGACGGATTCATCCCCCCCGCAAGACCTTGCGCCACTAAACCTCCAGCGTCAGACGAGTTCGCATCAACTGTCGTCAGATCTTTTGCGTGAGGATTCCGATAGTTCGCGGTGCACCAAATGACTGCGCGGATTCCAAGAATCATCGTCCGCAGCAACGACTTGATGTCCCGGATACTTGGCTCTTCTTCAATAATTGCATCCCCAGCTCGCTGCACCTTTACAGACGGCAGCAGCAAAGCATCTAGCTTCTGATCGTACGCGGACCGAGCCGCAGGATCCTTCGGGAGCAGACTGGACTGTTTGATCTTGTCCATCGCACCGCCTTCTAGTAATTCGCCACGATCTGCAGTTGGGTTCTTGAGACTCGTTGCCAACGCGATCGGCAAATTCGACAGCGTTGCTCCAAACTTCGTGGAGATGATCAAAAGGATTCGCGACAGCACGTTTCGACCTTTCCATCCATCGGCTTCATCGTTTTTTGCACTAATATCCACCAAATTCAGTAGCAGCCGGATCGATGTCGTTTGAATCGAGATCGGTAATGTAGGATCGTGGATTCGTTTCCCGTAGAAATCCACAATCTTGCTCACTTGCGTCAACGTAAGCATGTCTCGCACATGATGGATCATGTCTGCCAGCGTCGAGTACGCAAGAGGACGAATTTGATAGTAGCTGCTGCGACCTTTACCTACCAACACATCATCATCCATCAACACCTCCAATTGCGGATAGAATCCCCGACGGAAGTCGGTCGAAATGATGTGTCGAGCAGCGACGAAGATATCTTTTCGCAGCACAAATGCATCCTTCGGACACGCCATGAGCAGCTTCACGGTGTTCTCGCAAATCGAGTCCTGGAATGGCCGCATCAGATTCGCACAGCCACGAAGTAGATACGTCACAAAGGACAGGGTCTTGACTTGGCAATCCAGGAAATCAATATATCGCGACGGATGGGTTTTCGCGACGTTCTCCGGTGCGCGCAACGACAGCGCCGACATCATCAGCGGCACAAGCACAGGGATGTAGCTCTCGATGTAGTTTGGGTAGCACTGGAACAGCAGCATGATGATCAGCGGAAGCTCCGAGATCGTCTTGAATGACTCCATGCTGCCGCAAATAGGCTCATCGACACTTCTCAACTGACCAATGTCGCCCGGTTCAATCGATACGGATTCGGATTCAATGCTCGCTTGGGGAAGCGCTTCGCTTGTTGCGGGTGCACTCACTGGAGCAGTTGCGGACGAAGCGCCAATCACAGGAGGGGATGCTGTTGGCGCTGTTGGTGGCTTCACGATCCCCGTGGCATTCGCTGCAGCTCCCGCGACCATTCCAATCGTCGGAGTAGGCGTAGCAGCTGTAGTTGCTGATGTGCTAGTGGCAGTTGCAGTAGTAGTCGCTGTTGTCGGTGAAGGCTGGGCATTTGACGTCGCCGTTGGAGTCGAGTTTGCTGTCGGAGTTGCCGCCTCCGGTGGCGTCGCAAACTGCTTCTTCATCGTGTTCTGGATGTTCTTATACATCTGCTGCACCAGATCCAGGAACGGCTGCACTTCGTTGCGCAAGCCGGGGCGGTAGTTGCGGTGCAGGTCGAAAAGCGTTTTCAACGCGATCAGCGCGTTTTCTTCGTTGTCGCGGTGCAAGACGTCCATGAGCAAGTGCAGCAGCTGCGTGACGTACGGCCGCAGCGCGTCGTTGCTCGGCAATCTGTTGATAATCTGCAGCAGGATCTTCCGGCACCGGTTGATCTGCGTGGTGCGCACTTGCGGCGGGAGCTTAGTGTTCTGTAGCAGCAGCGTCTTCCACACGGGGAACAGTGCCTCGAGGATGCGTCCCAGCTGCGGCGTGTGCAGGATCTCGGCGCGGCGGTAGAGGTCGACGAGTTCTTTCAGCACCACGTCGCTGTCTCCGTCGAGCAGCTTCTGGCGCACGACCTCGACGTTCATCGTTCACTTGCGCGGGCAGCTGCGTCGCTTGCTGTGTGCTTCGCCGCGGTGTTCTGCCTGTGACAGTGGCGACCAAAGACAGAATGCGGGATTTGCGGTGCATTGGGACGCGGGTGTCCGATTTCAGCCAACCAAACCCCTCCGAGTCATATATTCTCCCCATTTAAGCCAATGAAAGCACATCTGAGCGCAACAAAAGATTTCCCACGCTTACAGAACAGCACGACTCGGTTTTTGCCTTTCATTCGACCTGGCGCGTTTATTAGCTGCTAGAACTGGTACCGCACATACTTGAGATGCGCATCACAGACCACGAATTGATTCGTCGTGGACTCATTGTAGGGCATCTTCGGGTCGATCTTCGAGAAAGCACCCCACTGCGCCATATCTCGCCGCGAACCTAATGCGTACCGCGCTTCCTCGACCAGGGGCTCCTCCGGCGTAGCCGACACTGGAAGCTTCAAAAGTCGACGGATGCGACGATTGGATTTCTCCACCGCAGCGTCGCGCGCTTTGCTCTCTGGGAGTGATGCACGCCACTCATAGTTTGCATATAGAATATCCTCTGTCGGAGCGTAGAAGTCGTAGCCGTTGGTCCAGAAGCGCGTGGCTCGAGCATATTCGTGACCGACTGTGATGTGAGGGGTGTGGGGATCGGATCGGATCGCTAACAATGCCGAGACAGGACCAAAATGGAACAGCTCCGAGTATTGCGACTGCAAGACTGGAGCAAACAGCGCATTCGCTTTCAACCTTGGCTCGGGCGGATTGAACTCCACGACGGCATCGTTCGCTTTCGAGTGGATGCGCGCAGAGCAGTGCAGAAGGGTAGTGCTTGGACTGGCGCGATCTTTCAGCACGAGCGATTTCGGCGCAACGCTCAAGATCGCCATATCATTCCCAATGCTGTACCATTGCTTCAACAGCTCTAGATCCCAGTTCTTGGTAAACGACAGCGAAGCGTCAGCTGAGATGTAAAACTGGTCGCGGAACTCCTTCTTGTCCACCATACCTTCGACGAGATGCTTCGCGACGGTTGCACCTAATGCTCCTGACGCATCCCGCGTCGCGAATCGAAGCTGCTTGGAGCGAATCATCTGACGACACTGGTTAGGTTGCCGCTCGCAGAAAAGCTTCACACACGTATCTTCCTCGCCAAAATGCACTTCGTCGAACACGCGAAAGTGGATGCGCGCAGGCAAGTACGCCAATGTGCTCGCCTCAACCAACGACTGCGCGCACGCGCGTGCATCACGATAGTTTGCCATCAGGAGCACGATTTGCTTCTCATCACGGAATCCCTGGCTCTTGCGTCGTCTCTTGGCGTCTCGAGCTCGCTCTTCTACCAGCTGCGCCTCGCCCTGTCGCCGCTGGTTGCGCAGCTCATCAACGGTTCGCTGCGCCGCCTTCCTCTCTGCAGCAGCAATGGACCCTCCGATCGTCCACTGCACGAGCTCATAGAGGAGAACAGCGCTGCAAACCAGCACCACGATCAGCACCACGCGCTTCCTGCGTCTCCGCTCTTCCTTCCGCTCCTGGTGCGCCAACGCGGACACGCGTGGCAGCGACTGCGGAAGCCCCAGCGCCGACATGGGCGTCTGCGGCAAGCGGAATGTCGACATCCTTGCTGCTGCGGATGCTGTTTGTTGGACACTGACTGGATTTTTCCTGATCCAAAAGCAGTGATGTAAAGTAAAGAGGTGCCTGCGATGCAGACTATGCTGTTCAGGAGGCTGAGTGAGAGTCCACTGTTTGAGTCGATGCTGTAGATGCTCGTATGCGATACACTGGGTTATGCTTGGAAGCAGGATATTCGATTGAGCAGGCTGCGTTTCCTGGAAAAGAAGACTGGCATTGTGGGGAAAGCCGAACGAAGGAGGATGGCGCTGTTCACGAAGAAAGACCTGGGTCTCTTGCTGCCGGATGACACCCCTGGAGACCCCGTGTCTCTGCGTTATACAAAGACCAAGTGCGTTCGCTTGTGCTGTGCGTCGGTAGCTCTGCTGGTTGGCTTGCACGCGTGCTAACTGGATGCAAATTATGATTGTGATCAAACTGCACGACAGGGAGTCGACAGAGGTGTTTGAGCCATTGAAGCCAAAAGTGGATCCGTCGACGAAAGTGGCGCGGTATCGCGCGGGCCAAGTTCCACATTTCGCAACCGGGTACGAAGAGGAGCGAGGATTTGTGACTGCAAACAGCCAAGTGCGCACAGCGCTGACAAAGAAGCAGGGTGATGCTGGCGCGGCAGGAAAGGTTCCAGCGCCGCGAAGACGCTTTGAAGCGCAGGTTGTCAATGCGAAAGCGAAGGCAGCGTCGCCGAAGCGCGGCAGTGGTGGCAGACGCGGCGCGTTATCAGAGGACGAGAGTGAGTCGTCTGGTGGCGAAGATGTCGCGAATGCACTGAAAGACTCGAGCTCCGATGACGACGAAGAAGAATTTAATCGACGCCGTCGTCTGCTTCGCAGCAAAATGGCTGAGAAAGAGCAGCAACATGAAGCGTCCAGTCGCTCGTCCCCAGCAGCCAAGACCGAGCGTCAAGTACGTTATATTTTTTTGTTTTTGTTCTGTTATCCTCGATAATCATTTTTGTGGTGGTGTGAACCTGTTGTTGCTGCTGCAGCCTGTGGCTCCGCAGATTATCAAGAAAGCAGCGCCAGCAGCTGCGCCGGCGCGAAATCACGAAACCGAGTCGTCGGCTGGGTCCAGTGAATCCGAGTGGGAGACCGATACGGACGATTCCGAAGCGGGGGAAGAGCTTCTGAAACCTGTTTTCGTCCCGAAGAAAGCCCGAGAAACTCTGAAGCGGCAAGAAGAAATGGAAGCGGAAGAAGAGCGGAAGCGACAATTGGAGCTCGAGCGACTGGAAACTCGAAAGCTAGAGACGCGGAAGCTGGTCGCTGAAGAGATCCGCCGAGAGAAAGAAGAAGGCGACGGAGAGAAGGACTCGACTGATGTGGAAATGCCAGACGACTCGGATGGCGTGGATCCTGACCAAGAATACAGGGACTGGGAACTGCGCGAAATGCGCCGAATCAAAAGGTTTGCCTGTGTGTGGATGCAGGCTGTTGTGTGGATGCTCGCGATACTGACTATTACTTGCTGCTGCTGTGCACGCGACGCACTCTGATAGAGACCGTGATCGCAAGGAGAGCAAACGACAGGAAGCAGAAGAAATCTTGCGCAGAAGAAACATGACCGAAGAAGAACGCCAGGCAGAAGACAAGTACGCCCCGTTCCTTTTTTCTTTTTGCATGAGCGGTTCTTGAAATGGACAGTGGAATTCACATCTGTGATGTTTCGTCATGGTGCTCGTTTCATTGCAGGAAACTCAAGAAGGATGTGCCAAAGGAGAAACAAAAGTGGAAATTCATGCAGAAATACCACCACAAAGGCGTCTTTTATGTCGACGAAACAAGCGTCCGCGACAAGGACGATGTGCGCAATCGGGATGTTGCAGGTGCAACGTTGGAAGACAAGTTCAACAAGGAGATGCTGCCCAAGGTGATGCAAGTGAAGAATTTCGGTCGTGCAGGACAGTAAGTGTGCATGTGTCGCATGCTTGGCAGCAGTGCATCTGGAGAAGCAGGATGGCGCAGCGCTCACCATTGTCTTGCTGCTTCGGATGAATAGGTCCAAGTACACCCACTTGGCAGATCAGGATACCTCGCAGAAAGACTCGCTCTGGGCTCGAAACGACTCGTACGTTGTCCATCCATGCATGCATTTCCTTCTAGATCTTCCAGCCATCTTGCTCACTATTGGTTCGTACCATCGTTTCCAAATCGACAGCATCCGCGAGAAATACAAGCACAAAATCAGCGGTGTGCGGGACATCGACGGCTCCATGAAACGCAGGAAAAAAGAGTAGCGCACGCAAACCTCGCTCTGCTGCTTCGTATTTGCAATCCATCCATGCCACACACAAGGTGAACGAAATCATACCAAACAAACAAATCCGACCGCGCGTTGTGCACAGGCAAAAAAGAAAGAAACGATTTTACTCGTGTACATACATTTCAAACAGCAATCGCGCTTGCTCCCGAAAATGTACCATGTATTTAATTGCGTTCTTCTCACAGCGAGAGAAAAATCTGCTACTTAGGTGCTCATGTAAGTGGAAATATCGATTTGGTCTGGAAGCTCTGGGATGTTGACTTCGAAACGGGACTGCACCTTCGCGAGCATCTCCGTGTCTTCTTCCGACGAGATGAAACTAATCGACAGACCCTTGGTACCGAAACGACCGGCGCGACCGACACGGTGGAGGTATTGGTCGCTGTCGTTCGGGAAGTCGTAGTTGATAACGATGTTGACACGCTCGATATCCATACCGCGACCGAAAAGATCCGTCGTCACCAAAATACGCTTTTGGAAGTCCTTGAAGCTCTTGTATCTCTTGATACGCTCGTCTTGGGACAAGTCCGACGTGATGCAAATGGATGGGAAGTTGCACTCGTTCAGCAAACGGTTGAGTTCGCGCGCACGGTTCTTCTTCGACACGAAAATGACCACTTGGTTGAACTCAAGCGCGTCCAGCAAGTCGTTCAGCTTGCGGTTCTTCTCGGACTCCTCCAGCTTGATAAAGTATTGCTGGAGACCGTGGAGAGTCAACTTGGTCTCATCATCGACGTAAATCTCCATTGGCTATTGCGCAAAACAACACGACAAACAAACGTCAACACTCGCGTCGCAAACGACACAAAGACGCGCAGCCAAAGCACGTACGTCTTGGCAGAATTTACGGCAGACTGGACGAATCTCCTTGCTGAGGGTAGCCGAGAACATCATCACTTGCTTGTCGTGAGGGGTCGAACGGAAAATTTCTTGCACATCGCGACGCATGTCTGTCCAAAAAGTGCACACGCATCTACAATCAGCATCGTCCCTCTGCTCGCACGGAAGCAGCAGCAGCTGCAAACGTACCAACGGCTTCGAGCATCTTGTCGCACTCATCCATGACGAAGTGCTTCACCTTGTCGAGCTTCAACGTCTTTTCACGGAGAAGACCCAAGACACGACCTGGAGTGCCCACAAGGATGTGTGGAGGGGTGTTCTTCAGGGTTTCGCGGTTTTGCGCGATTGGGACACCTGCAACACAGCCACTTTGTCAGATACACACATTCCACAAACCAAGCAAAATGCCTACCAGCGGACAGAATAGGCGTACCTCCGTAGAAAACAGCAGTCTTCACATCCAGCAAGTACTTGCTGAAACGCTCGTATTCGTGGGCGATTTGGAAAGCAAGCTCACGGGTGTGGCAAAGCACAATCACACTGATTTGACCAGCGACGGGCTCGATCTGTTGACATGTGCAGAGATGTGTCAACGACCGCTACGTCCGAATGCTTCGCGTTGCACAGGGCTTACCTGGTGAAGAGTGGCCAGGACGAACACAGCGGTCTTACCCATACCGGACTTGGCTTGGCAAATAATGTCCATGCCGAGAACAGCTTGAGGGATACATTCGTGTTGCACTATAGATACAAGTTGTGGAGAGACGAGTGCATGAGCGCTTGATCCGATTGCGAAGCCGAGTGCTGCATTGATCGCCAGACAAACCTTCCGAAGGGTGCTCGAAACCGCAATCCACGACAGCGCGAAGACATTCAGGCTTCAAGATGAAGTCACGGAAACCGGAACTGTGGATGCCGACGTAGTGACCTCTATACATTTACAAAATTCCCGCCGCCATCATGACCAGAGTCGCGATCGATTCGTCAATGCGTAGCCACAGACGGAGGACGGATACAGAAGAAGAAGATGTTAACAAATGGGGCTTCTCTCTCTCTCTCTCGCGCGCAAACAAGGGCATAAAGTTGGTTGGACGCCGCTAGCTTCTGTGGGTGTGTCTCTTTCGTCTCCCTCATCTCCCCCTCGCTTCCAGCAGTCTCCTTCGACTCCACCAAGCACGGAGAGACCGAATGACAGATTCCACCTATCCAATCGATACGCATCCGCCACTCTCGCCATTCTCCGTCCGCCAAGCACTCTCTCTCGCTCTCTCTCTCTCTCTCTCGCTCTCTCACACACACACGAAGCGCATGTTGTCGTTGACCCATCGTTCCCAAGATACCGAGGAAGCAGGGGGGAGAAGAGGACCGACCCAAAAGAGGAAGGGAGGGGGGGGAAGGGAAGGGGGGAGGATGAAACACTGCCACGCCCGCGTCGCGTCGCGTCCACGTGCCGACATGTAGTAGTACAACAGATTTCTTACTTCTTGGTGTCTTTGCCTTCGGCTCCCTTGGCGACGTCGTTCGTCTCTTCTTCTTCCTCGTAGTCGACCAACTCTTCGTCGAACTCCTTGTTTTCTTCGCCAGTCATCGTGGATGCAGTAGTAAAATGGGAAAGATCTTCTTGGGGGGTCGTGGGCGAAATCTCAACTGGCGTAATGTATGGGTGGCTCGCTCGCTCAAGCAAAAAGGGGAGGATTTTGTTTGCTTGTTTGTTTGGAAGCTAAAAGCTGTGTGGACAGGAGGGAGGACGTGGACGAAGAGGACGGGCGACGTGCACACACACACACACACACATAACCCGAAAGATGCAGTGATGTGCGCCAGATTGTGTGCGGGAAACCAATCTCAAACCTTCTATTTCGTGTGGGCCACCCGCGTGCAACCTTCGAGCAACATCGAAGTGGATGTCGTCGCACAGGATTGGACGGATTTTATACCGATTTTAGCCAATGCATGGACGGATGGCAAAAAGCTTGTATTGGAGACGGAAAGTGTACTGCGCGGTATGTCAAGCAAGCGAATGCTGGGTTTCCTTGATCGCCATCGATCGATCCACAAAAGCTGGCGGATACAGAGAAGAAGATGGCGGACGACCGGCTGCCGCCACCACCACAGACGGGTGTTAATACGAACGGAAGCAGCGCGGGCGCGGCCGAGACGTGTAGAACGGTCCTCATCATTGGTACGACACGGTGCGCAAATGGCTCGTGCCCAGCTCGAGGATCTCTTGCTGATGATGGGTTACGATCAATTTCTGTTTGCGTGTGCTAGATGGCGCATACGCACATATTGGCGCGCGGCATCTGGTGAGAAGCTACCTATGCCTTTCCGTGCAGCGAGGTTTCGGTCACCTGGCGATACCATTTATTTCTGTTGTTGTTGCGTTTTCGATGCTACAGGAAGGACATCGCATCGATTACATGAAGTTCCGAAGTGTGTTGGAATCGCTCGCTGGCTCGCGCTTACGAGGTACGATGCGATCAAGAGCCGCGCTACAATCCGCGTGAATCTGGCGAATATGCACCGACGCTTTGTTTCTGCTATAGAATGCTGGTTTTTCGACCAAGAGCCCATTTTGCAGCGATCGTCTCACCAAGGTCTGTCTGCTCAGTACACAGCATTGAAGCTAGCTCCTCCGCATGGACCGCAGGTATAGTTGTGTGGACATGCGGATACTCGCGACGAATCACGCTGCGGGAACGCTCGCAGTCAACGATATGCTACTGATGTCTTCTTGCTCTCTTTAGTTCCAATTGAAGCTTTACGCGATGAAAAAATATCGCTGCAGTTGCAGACGATGCGGACACCAGTTCAACCAACTGGTTCAGAAAGGGGTGGATAACGGGTAGGTGGTCGTTTGCTGTGCGTGTCTTTGCTTTTGCTTTCTGGCGCTGGCCATGCAGTGTTGCATGCCTCTCACTTTGCCAAACATGAATTAGGATCGCTACAAAAGCTCTTTCGTTGGCGTATGAAAATGTAAACCTGTCCGCAATCATGGACCCATGGCGCTGATGCATCTTTGCGCTCCTGGTGGACTGACCAGTCTCTTTCTGTTGTTGCTGCCACAGATCTGCGATCGATTCATTCTGTTCGCTGGTTTGGTTTCCGATGCTGTTGTGGGAGGGGCTGAATCCTTCTGCATCTCACCTCGCTCTCTCTTTTTATCCATGTTCTATTCTACAGGTGATGGCGATTTTTACGACTCGCTCAACCTCATTAAGAATGTTCTCCGAAAAGATTTATGGGTTGTTGGTACGATGCGACCATCATGCTGCGCAGTTGAGACGTGACAGCAATTTCTGAATGTGTGCTTCCATCTAGGTTATCGCGACACTGTATCTGCAGATCTGCAGCAGCTTGCTTCCCACGTCATTTGGGCTGATGAGCTCTGGCCAGAGATCAAGATGCCGGTCTCTGCTGGAAAAGTTGCCCGGAATGGATCGGAAGAGGAAGCAGAAGTCAGCGATGACCAGTCGACGTTGCACCCACGGAACCGTGGCAAGCAGCGACAGGTTCAAGTCACATCTCAAAAGCAACATGCTGGAGATCGACAAAGACGAGATTGCAGTCGATCCCGCTCGAGAGGGACATCTCAGCAGCCTCCGGCAGATTCGGGGAATGAAGGTTCAGCAACCATAGCAGCCGCGCCAACAAGCAGCGGTGCGGACACGGAGCGCTTATCTCGTGGAGCTCGGCGAGCTCTTCGTGGCGGTAAGCGCCGAAGAAATGGTAAATCACCACGCCAATGATGGCGCCATTCTTTGCATGCTGTTGTATGCACGACACCTTAATTGTGTGCGAGTGTTTTGAAACAGGAGAGCCGATTCCTCCAAAGAAAGACTCCTTCGGGCGAGACGTCAGCTCTTCCCACCGTCCAGGCATTCTAGGTACTGTAGCATGTATGCATGTGGATAAACATTTGTTCTGAAGTGCTCACGACATGCATTGTTCGTGCATACCTTTTCGCAGGTGTTGCTCCTACCCCGCATGGAAGTGGGCGTGCGGAAGAACCGGACAAAAGGATCCCGGCAGCGTCACTCACTTTCGCGATGTCCGATGTTAGTAGTTCAGAAGAAGACGAGGCGTTTCCGGAGACAAAGCGGAAGCAAATCACGGTGATCGACTTGGCGTCTGACTCGGACAGCAGCTGATCTCTTTTTCTAGGTGGTAGGTGTGTTAGTGGAGAGGGATCTGGAAGTGTTTGTTGCCGATGGCTACGTGCACTGTCGTGACTGCTGTATTCCATGGCTCCTCGTCGAGGAACAGTTGGTGGACTTGATCTTGCGTGGCCGGGTTTGATAGGGCATCTCCCAAAGAAGACGCAATGCTTACATGGGGAATGGGATCCTGCAGTCAGAGACACGCACGCACGCCGCCATCGTCAGCAAACAGTTCTTTCTGATTGTGCGGACACATGGCACTTTGATAAGCAAACACAAAAAATAGCAGCGTTTACCTCATAATAGGTAGACAGCGAGAACTGTTTCATGCATTTGTCGACGCATTTCACCGTGTTGATGACCTCCTGTTCGCCATCGCGAACACGCAGAGCGAGGAACGATCGCGTTTTGTCGTCGTTGAGTAGGATCGTCGCGCCACGAAGCGAGATGAAGAACCGCCGACGCCACTTGAGCGCTGCGCGGAGCGCTCCCACGAAAGGCTCAATTTGGTCGAATGTGAGCACGAATGGACGCGAGAGGCTGAGATGGCAGTCGGCGTCGCCCATAGCCACCAACGCGGCACCACCAGCAGCAGCGATCCCCTGCACACGGTCGATGAGGGTACTGCATAGCGCATGGAACGTGGCATCGCCGGCGATCGAGATATTCACATGACTCGGCCAATTGCCGTCCACATGAGGGAACGCGCGCGTCCATGGTAGCACCGGACCGCGCTTCCGCTTCTGACCCACCACCCCACCGTCATCAGGCACATTGTCGCTCTCACTGCCGAAACCGGACTCTCCCTGGGAGTCAACGCTGTCTCTTTCTTCTTCTTCTTCATCAGCAGAGCTCTCCGAGGAAGACGCAGAAGAGCCGTAGCACGCGACGATAGTATCCATTCGACTCTCCTGTGCACGTGTGGGTTTGAAAAATACATGGCGGTGGAATGAGTGATACGACTATGTACAGTGAGCGATGACCAGGAGGTACTGCGACCAGCATTGGCTCGAGAACAACTAAGATCACAGCTTGTGTTGGCTTCAACAAATGATACAAATATGGTGTCCACTAATACTCCTGCAGCAAACGATTCGAAGACTCTTCTCTAAAAATGATAACGTCGTCGTCCTCAAGATACTACGATGGAGTTGCTTTACTGGTCTTCGAGTGCGAGTTCGTCGATCTGTGCATCCGTTGGCGGACGCCCCGTGATCAACTGCATCGCAAGAACAGAACACAATGGCGGACGCAACACGGTTAATCATGCATGCATGCCAACTAGCATAAACCGACCGCAAGGTGCTAATCGCTGGATCGCTGCTCACCTTGCAAACAAAATTGAGGATCTGCACGTTGCCCACTTCCAAGTGAGTTCGTGCGCCATACGAGTAAAATCTCACTTTCTTCAGATCCACGTCGATTTCTGCGCTTGATTGTAAATATCTGTAAGGATCCCATCCAGCACCAGAGCGGTTAGTGACTCGCGAGGGTCCAAGCAGCCACATCCATCCATCCATCCATCTTTTCTTTCTTTAGGAAACCAGGAACGTACAATTGGGTTTCAAATGTTTTCAAGAGATTCGCGACGTCGCCAAGCTGGGCATGGTCGCGAGTCGGTTTGATGGCAGAGTCAAGGAGCGCCAACTGCTTCCACAAATCATCTACGCATTCAAAACAGATCGACCGATCAGAACACCAACGAATCCCAATATGCATCTTGCGTAAGTCCATGCATCATTGGTACCTTCCGAAATGCGTCTAGCTGGCGCACACCACAGTAACCCTAGGACCATCATCAAGAAGCCTCGGGAGGACGACTTGCCATTTTTGTTCATCAACAGCAGGTGCTCCTGGGACGTTTGCGCATTCAGCACAATGTACAACTCCTTCGACGAGTTGTCGTCCACAGCGACGACGCGATACCCAAACACACTCTCCAGCTGCTGCCTTGCCTTTTGGAAGAAATACCGGGACACGTTCTTGTGTTTCGGAAACACGTCCTTGCTGATATCCGCAAACTTGATCGGCAGCTTCAAGCTCGCCTTGTACAGCATGTACCGCACAAGCAGAGCGCTCAGATCTTCAATCGTCTTGGTCGACATCTGGCCAACACGCGCCGGCATAGCGCTCGCCTTTGCTTTCGCCGCTTCGCTGCTCTCCTGAGCATCCGCAGGTTGACTCTCACTGAGCTGCACAGCGTAATCCGGTTGTGTGAAATCCAACGCTGCGTCCTCCTCGTCTTCGTCGTCATCATCCACCTCGTCATCACCCTCGCCGTCGTCGTTACTCGCTCCCGTTCGCGCGCTACTCCCCTGCGAGTGTGCGCTTACTTGCTGCACCTCATCGTCGCTGTCGGAGAGAATCTGCTCCTCGTCATCGTCGCTTTCTTCCACGCCTGCGAAACAACAGTAGAAGCAACACTATCACGATTGCTGCGTAGAAGGGATACAGTGCGAGCAGAGACACGTACGCTGGCGCGCGTTCTTGCGCTTGCGCTCCACCAATGCGCGACCTCTCTTCATCTTGCGTTGTGTCAATTCGGTTCCTCCAAGTCGACATTGGTTCCCGCGCTTTCTTTTTCTTGTGCGGGTTACGGTACGGTACGGAGTACCCTCGTAATCTTTCGGTCATTTACGTTCTCCATCCGATAAAATACGGTCGACAGTCGGTGGCACGTTGGGATGTTTGGTGGCGCAACGAGTGGCTGCTGCCACACGAACAGGTTTCCAGATGCACCAACTCCGCATTCGCAGATGATGCTTCGAAATGCGGGAAGCGAACACGATGCACATTGAAGGAAGGAAGGAGGACGCTGCTTGTATGAATCATTAGCATCCGACACACCATCGCGCCACGTTCACTACGGTGCTCGTCGCCCGACAGTCGAACGGTCACGTATATCCAACGTCACTGGTCCTTGGACTTTGCACGATGCTGGTCTGCTGTTTGGTGGCGGATCGCCGGATCTCGTTGGAGGCTAAGGAAACCGCACATTTTGTCCTTCGTCCAGTTCCGCATGAGCGGCAGGATGTCGCGGGCTGCAGGGTCTTTCAGGAGCGCGTACACAAAGTAAAGCAGCACGGGCACGATCAGGAGCGCGTACACGACTCCGATGAACCACCAGAACTCTTCCATGGAGGAGACTGAGCTTGGATTCCTCTTCTTCGCGGCGACGCTTGCGACCCACGCACACACGCAAAGCAACACAAACAAGAATCTTGGAGATGCCCTCATTGGTGGCACGTATGCAGCGTTGATGGGGTATGGAGAAGTGAGTGCGGGCAAAAAGAAGGGAGACTCTACAGAAAAGGAAGGCGACCTTTTGCGACAGGTACTCATGGTCGTATTTTTACTTGCTTGACCATTTGGACGCATGCAAAGGTTCGTTCGGGGACCACCGCGCCATTGCTCATTCTCGGAGGTGTGCTCTAGAAGCTCGGGAGTTGGCTGCACACTATTCCATCACAGATCGCGAACGAATACTCGTGGGAGTACCGTCGAGAGGACATCGTCTTCCTTCGTGGTGACAGCGAAGAGGATGCCATCGAGAAAAGAACGAGGGAACGAGAGACTATTTGGAGGACTCGACCTTGAAGCATCTCCAGTCAGCGATATTTTCAGACCAGAGAGGGTAGAAAAGATCAAGTTGGCAAGACAAGATTCGCTCCTCCGACCTGACCGTCGCAACCATCGATCATATTCTATATTCGCTCGTCCTGAAGTCTGGTCCCACGAAGGAAACTAGACGCACAGACAGACAGCGGCTCAGGTCCAGAAGGAGAGCTTCGTCTGCGGATTGGACGGTTATTTGTGGAGAACGGTGCTATTGTGGTGCTCAGAACCTGATGGTGCAGCAACGAATGGGAATGAACATCGTCGCTCAGCGGGTTCCCACCAATTGGAGCGCGCTGGTCCGGATTTGGCTTCTTATATTTAGACGCTGTCGTTGCAACTCGAGACGGGGAAGCTGCTGCGCGCTATTTTCGCGGGTGCTGGAGCGTTCACAACTGTTTGACTGGGCTCCCGATCAAACAAGCGAGGTTTCATTTTTAAACTTGCACCAGATACTTTCCCGAACTCGCGAAACGCGCGGCTCCCCAACACATCCGCAGAAACTCAACCAGAGCAAGTGCCGAGGAGAAGCGAACGAACGCGGAATAGCGAGAATGGGACTCTGCGCATCACAGCTCACAGAGGGAGACAAAGTTGCGTATGCGAAGTCACGAGAACTCGATGCGAAAAATGAGGAAGCTCACCGCGCAGAGCAAGAGAAAGTCAAGCTGCTGCTTCTAGGCGCTGGCGAATCTGGCAAAAGCACAGTCTTCAAGCAAATGAAGGTACGCTGCTGTGTCTGTTCTCCTCTCCGCGCTTGATCTGAATGGAACCTGGTTGCTAATCGTCTTGTCGTCCGCTTTGCAGATTTTGTATGGCGCCGCGCTGACAGAGGAGGAGAAACGACATTGCACACCAATTATCTATAACAACGTCGTCACATCGATGAAGATTTTGATCGAGCAGTGCATAGAGCTGAAGCTCAAGGGCGAAGTGCAGTGCGTATCAGACTTGGATGACATTCGAGCGATCAGCGATGAAGCAGAAGTGACGCCAGTCGTTGGTCAAAAGGTGAAGAACCTCTGGTCCGACCCCGGCATTGTCGCCACGTGGACTCGGCGAGCTGAGTTTCAAATTATTGAGTCTGTGAAGTACTACTTCGATGACATCGATCGCATCATGAGAGACGACTACTCCGCCACGCAACAGGATATGCTGTACGCTCGTGTCCGAACGTCTGGCATTGTGGAGGAGCGATACCAAATCGATGGTGCAACTTTTGTGATGTACGATGTCGGCGGTCAACGAAACGAACGCAAGAAGTGGATCCATTGTTTCGAGGACGTGACGGCCGTGATCTTCGTCGCGGCGCTGAGTGAGTACGATCAATCGCTGTACGAAGATGCGTCGACAAACCGTATGATCGAAGCGATCACGCTATTCGACGAAATCATCAACAACAAGTTCTTCCTCAACTCGGCGATGATTCTCTTTCTCAACAAGAAAGATTTGTTCCAAGACAAAATCAAGAAAGTGGATCCGAAGTCAGTGGAAGTGTTTAAAGACTTCCCCGGCGGCATCGGCGATTATGAGCTGGGTGTGCAATACTTCCTCGGCAAGTTTATGGAGATGAACCGTCAGCCAGAAAAAGAGATCTACCACCACGTCACGTGTGCGACCGATTCCCAGAACGTGCAGGTCGTGTTTAACGCATGCAAGGACATTATTTTAAAGCAGAACATCAAGGGCTCCGGCTTCATGTAGACATGATGGTAGCCCCATGCCAGAACGAAGAACGCCGCTGCAGCCAGACCAACATCAGCATTTCCTTTTATAATTGGGTTGGAGAGGGGGCGGATTCCTACTTTATTGCCAGGAGTGTGTAGATATATTCATCACCGATTCATATAAAAAGCAAACACTGCATAACATTAATTTCCATTTGCAAAACAATCGCGCATTCCATCTCAGCATGCATTCCGCACGCACGCACAGATGTGCGGAAGAGAGAGAGAGAGAGAGAGAGAGCGATTCCTTGCCACCGACATCATTCCTGGACGCAGCGAGATCGGACTGCAGCTTTTCGTGTACCATTTTTTCTGTGATGTTTTGGCGCGCGAAACTCCCGCCAGAAAACCTGTCCCGTCTCTCTCCCTCCATTCCAACTCGTCCAATCAGAGCTCGAGATAGGTCGATGCGGAACGATTCCGTCAATAAGAGGCCGACAAATTTGCAGCAGCCAATGAGAAGCGAGGAAGCGCTCCCAGTGCGAGCACTGGATGGCGCGAACGCACCTTCGTTTCTGTTTGCCGCATTTGTGACGCTTGTGACCGATCGCAATAGCTCATTCCTCAATTTTCCGAGTTGTCCGAAAGTAAATTGAAAATGGCGAAGACTCCAAGCAAGAAGGCTGCGAAGACCCCAGCGAAGGCTGGCGGCAAGGGCAAGGGCAAAGGCAAGAAGCGTGTCGAGTCGTACTCGACGTACATCTACAAGGTGCTCCGCCAAGTGCACCCTGAAACGGGTATCTCGAAGCGTGGGATGTCGATCATGAACTCGTTCATCAACGACATTTTCGAGCGTATCGCTTCGGAAGCCGGCAAGCTGTCGCGTTACAACAAGAAGTCTACTTTGTCGTCGCGTGAGATCCAAACGGCTGTGCGTTTGATGCTTCCAGGCGAGTTGGCGAAGCACGCGGTGTCGGAAGGCACGAAGGCTGTGACCAAGTACACTTCGTCGGCTTAAGCGGATAGCTGGAGCAAGCTGACTGGGATGGTCCGTGGCTCACTAGGGTGAGGTCGCGGCTGTTCGTACTCTACACTGGTGTTTTTTAACACCACCCTTTGGAAAAGAAAGAGACGTGATCTGTATTCGAGTGTAGGATCGTGGTGTGTACGATTGCTGGATGTCACTTTTTTGTGTTTGGATGCTAAGAAAGTCGCTGGATTGTCGATGGCATTGTCGAAATGCGAGCCGAGTTGGGATGATGTGGAGGTGGATTAGCGAGTTGGACTCTTGAAGCGGCAGTGTTGTGCGATCTTTTCTCCTCTTGCGTTCTGTGTGAGAGAGAGAGATCGTTTCCACCCAAGTTGTGAACGTGTTGGTGCAATGCTGGTGCGTTCGACACTGCAAGAAGGGATCCAGCTTGAGACACCTTGCTTCGGTCTCGACGCAGCAGCTCGTCATGTTTGGATATAAAATCTGGAATAGAAGCAATTGGTGAGAGAGTTAACAGATGCTCTTCCTCTGTCGCACGAAATATGCTTGCGCGAGAACCGACCAGCACTTTGCTCATGTCGCGCGCGTCTGTCTTGTCGTACTGTACAGCTCGACTAAGTGACCACACTCACAATTACTCACTCCCTTTGTTCACAAGTCGTGCTCTGTCGAGGCAGGGTCTCGAACACGCCAACTGGAGCCATCCCTGCCAACACCGTTCGAAAAAGAAGAGAGATACACTTTCAGGACATCTTGCAGACGTGCTGGGATGCAGGAGTGCATAAAGCATGCTGCAGTCAGTGGATTGTGAAAACTATGTCAAGCAACATCCCCCGATTTGGAGTGTGGATGACGGACGTTCTCGTGTCGTCCCCTCCTGCGCTCTATGACAGTTGACGAAAATGGCTCAACGCACAAAAGGAGAGCGCTGCTGTATCATCCCTGGAGCGTGTTCTCTCCCTTTTTCTCGCTAAGCGAACCTGGCTGCTGGAATATTTGGGGAACACGAAGGTCGCACACATTCGCCGTGCGTGCGTGCATGCGTGCGTCCAGCACCACGATCTCTCTCTCTACCCAAGTCCAAATGCCTTTTATGCCTCATTGTCAGTAGTATGCAGGAGGTCGAACGCACATCCACGACACTCTCCCTGCATGTCCTCGTCGTTGAACTTGCTCCCAACAACAGATCACATCCATGATGCGAATTGAAGTAGAAACTTGAGCGCATCAACGTCACAGCGATACCCCTCGACCCACATTCGAAAACGCCCAAAAAGGGTTCCAAGACACCCTATAGACAGTCCAAGTCGGCATGTTTCTCGCGTAAAAGAGCCCGAGTAAATCGTGTTTGAAGATATGCGGATCTCGAGTTGAAAAGGGGCAAGTATGCAGTTGGTGTGTGTTTTCCTTCCTTCTATTCGGGGGTCTCTCCTCCTCTTCCTTCTTTTTTTCTCCTTCAAGTCCGGTGTTCTGTTCGCTTTTTCTCTCTCTCTCTTTCTCTGACTCTCTCGATCAAAACATTCGCACAGAGGCCACTATTGAGCACAACCAAATCTGTCGCATACAAACGCCTATACAAACGGACCCAGCACGATCGCACAACAACAACACACACACAAAAGGCGACTTTGCGACTTGCACGCATGGCATGTGGCTCCCATACATTCGGCTATTGTAAAAACCCCGCAGGATCCCACCAAACCAACACGCAAGCAGACAAGCGCGCTCGCAAGAATAAGTCGCATCGGTAGAACCACCACAAGCAGAAGCCACACAAAGCCAGCACATCCCAAACAGAAGCCACAAACAAGATGGTGCCGGAGCTCTTGCGCGTCGTGCCGCTCAAGCTCCAGGTGTGCAACGCCACCCAGACCAATGGCGAGTCCCCAGTGGTGCGTCTCTACATGTATCTCTCTCGCTATGTGTGCGTGCACATCGGCGTCTCTTATGCTTGCTTGCTGATAGTAACCACTGCTGCGTGTGTGTCCAAACAGTATGAGATTTTTTGTCGCTGGCGCAAGGAGAAGCAAAAACCGGAAGACTCGTTTGTGTACACCGAATGGAGCGTGTGGAAAACCTACGAAGAGTTCCAGGCGTTCGATACCGACCTGCGCACGCAGAAGCGCTGCACATTCGCCAAGATGATGGTCACGGTCGCGTTCGCACCCGTGCACCGCGTGCGCATGTTTTTCCACCAAGACCAGACCACCAAATTCCTCGAGAAACGCCAGAAAGAGTTGGATTATTACATGCAGCGCATCCTGCTGTTCTCGGACGTGGGCGAGTTTGTGTCGGGCAAAGGCTCGAAAGTGCTCGCGGAGTTTATCGGCGCGGACAAATATCTGGACTGCGCGCGGTTACTCGCTCGCTCGGACAGTTCGGTCTCCACCATGTCGCCAACAGCGCTGCTCCTCGAGCGGCATTCGCGGGAGACGTCGGGCAGCGTCCTCCGCACTTTGAATGTGGACATGCACGCCGCGTTTTCGCCATCGGGCTCGTACGCGTCCTCGAGCGCCACAGCGTCGTCCTCTGAAAAGCACCGCGGCGGAACCCGGAAAATGGCCAAGCAGGAGATCGAAGATGAGCTCGTGCTCCGTTTCGGGGAGCACATCTTGAAGCGCTTCAAGAAACGCGCGCGTGCGTTCCGCAAGGAGAACGACCCGATCGTTGCCGCCCACGACTTGACCAAGTTCGTGAATCACGAGTTCGACGCGGAGTTTGCGACGTGGTTGCTGCAGAGGTTTATGCAAACACTGAAGCACGAAGACAAGCGGTCTGCGCTGAAGACTGCAGCCGGCGATATTTTCCATGACATGGAAGACGACGCGAGCCGGAAAGCACGGAAATCGGAGCTCAAGATGCGCCAGTCGAGTCTCGACAAGGACCCGTCGTCGTCGTCGTCCAGGTTATCCCGCAAGAAGAGCAGCAAGCAGATCTTGGCTTGTGTTGAAAAGTACGCACATGGCAACGACGAGCACATCGCGTCCTTCAAAGTCGCCGCAAAGGCGCTCGGCAACCAAGAGATGACCACGAAGCAGTTTGTGTCGTTCGTGCGCGCGACGTTCGGTCGGGAAGATGCCCAGGAGATCTTGTTTCTCGTGGTGGACGTCGTGCCGCTCCCTCATGTGCAGCGTGAGCTGAGAGAAATGCTCGCGGCATGAGTGGAAAGCGGTCCCGCGTCGTCTTCTTTTGTTTTTTGAGTTGGGTGGAGTTTGTAGCTGCTGGAGGAGAAGCGTTGATGTTTATTTTTTGGACGATATTGGAAGTTTTTTCTCGATAGAAGAGGAAGGAAGTAGAGGGAAGCGATCTGCAAGGAGAGAGAAAGTAGAATCAATGGCGGCGAGTGGAAGCGTCAAAAACTGTAGCTGTAGTACCTAATATATATACACTATCTATGCATACATCCGAGTTGATTTCCCATGCGTTGATCGCTTACTTGAAGCGAGAAAGATACCTCCCCCGCAGCACATGCTAGGGAGACAGAATCTCGTCGATTTTGAGCACAAACGCCTTCAGGTCTTGCTTTTGCATTTTCGGACCGACTCCATTTTTGATCAGATTGACGAAATGAAGCTTGGAGTACAATTCCTAGCCGACAAGTCACACGTTAACCTATATAGCACACGACAGAAGCAGGGATTTTTGCCACCAGATGCGTCGCGACTCACCTTGTTTTCCTGAATCCACTGCAGCAAATCGCCTTCGTCGTAGTAGAACGCTTTGATGTAGTTATTCACATACTCGCGGCCGCGCGGAACAGTTGTGCTACTGATGTGGTTGATCAGGTCCAACCCATTCTGGAGGGCATGAAGATCCATCGACATCAGAGCACGACCCTGCGGAGTGCACTTCGGGACCGTCGAAAAGCCGTTGAGAAGCGTTTCCATGATGGTTTGCACCATCGCGGACCAGATTTCTTCGCGAGCGTCGGCGGGGATGGAACCGTCCGCCAAGATTTGCAGCCCACCCCACGCTTCGCCACACTTTTGCACGAGGTGCACAATGTATTCATTGTGGTGCTCGCTGATGTACTCGATATCCCAAGAAATCTGACTGATGCCATGGAACAAACTTGGCGCGTCAACGAGCTTCGTCGCAATACTTCGATACATGAAGCTCCGCAACTCATCGGCGAGGATCTTGTTGCGAGCATACACTTCCTCCATCAAGCAGTGGTAGCGATCGGGGAGGTATGAGCGCGCACTCAACTCAATCGCCTTCAGCAACCGCACTTGCGTGCAAACGACCTCACACGCAATACAGCGCTCTGCGAGTCCGTACAGATTGGATTCATTCGCGTTCTCTAACGCACTCGGGACTCGTGTGATTCTCCGCAATGTGATTGTCGTTCTCTCGGCGGAAGCTACACGCTTGCTCCCGTGAGGTTTCACCGAATCGGGACACAAGGTGACCGAAGTCTGCAGATATGTCTCTCCTGCATGCATCTCTTGGGCGATTCGACAGATATTGTTCTTCAAACCATTCCATCGCCACAGGTCTGTGCCATCATCGCTTCGGCCGTGGAAAAGCTGAATGATCGCTTCTCGATCGATAAAGCTTGTGAACACAGCGTACGCGTAGAACTCGAAAATCCGGTTCAGCAGGAGCAGGATGTCCCACGCTATCGAGGGCAAGTGCTCCATCATCTTCAGGTACACTCCGCAGAAGCTACAAAGAGATCAGACATGCACTCGGTTACTCCCATGCACTCCACCCACAATAACCAACAAACGCAACCGCTGTGGTCTCGCCAGCACTTCATACCGGATAAAACCGCTTAGTGTCGACGAATTCAGCACAATTTCCGGCTCGTCGTCCCCTGAAACGGGAAAGTCTTGACCGCTGCCATCAACCTCTCGACGCTCTGCTCTCTCCGCCTTGACACCAAGCGGTCGGTTTTCATACTGGAAGCGAATCCCTTTTTCGAGCGACAGCCATCCGCTTGAGTTGGAAGCGCTAAACGGGTTCCCATCCGTGTGGAACGATGGGAAAACATGGCGCTCGTAGATAGGATTCATGGCAAAATCTTCTCGCGCCTTCTTGTTGAAGCGATACCCGCTTCGCTTCTCGATAAGGCGAAGCAGTCCAACGTCGTCATCGCCATCTTCAAGGTAAGTGACAACCCGCTGCCAGTTCTCTGTATCGAGCAGCATTCGGATGAGCTCAGTGTTGTCATCATGGAAGGCATTCAGATACTGCTCGCATTTGATCCGGATGCACGATCGCAGCCTGCAACAGGGAGAGGCGCGGTGAGTCTCCATGCATCAAATGTCGCTGCATGCATGGACAGAGACCGCTTCTTACTTTGTTGTCGCTGCTCCCGTGAACTCCTCGCCAATCTCGATGAATGTGTTCGTCGCGTGGGAAAGTGCGATGATGTGCTCCATCTTGTAGCCTGTCCATGTAAAAGCAACACCAGTCGCATCGGGCAGTCAGCGCATACAATGCGCAAGCAGGCAGTAGACACCACTCACCGTAAGTCATATCCAATCGATCGAGAACTTCCATGACATTTTGCTGCATGTTTTCCCACACGATCTTCCGGTATCGTAAAAGCGTCATGCCTGTTTCACAAAGGATGTGGCTGTACGGCGATCGCTGCGTCGTCGCGCTATTCTCGCTCGAAATACTGCTGCTTCGCTTTGCTCGTGGGGACAAGAGCTTTTTCAGCTTCCCACTCATCGTTTTTTCGCCCGACGCAGGAATACTCTCATTGTGATGGTGCTCATTTTCTTCATTGTAGTCGTCTTCGTCATCATCGTCGTCGTCGTCGTCAATTCCACACCGATGCAGATACTCCAAAGTATCGTTTTTCGGATTGAAGGGGTCCCGGTGCCATTGCACCAGCAGGTAGTACGTGTGCATCAAGTCCGTCAGCCGCTCAAACCCGTGGGTGACATCTTCGATCGTCTTGGCAGCAGGAGAAAGCTCGCTTCGAGTATGCTCTTTGTGACCTCGTCTCTGGTGAGCTTTTTTCTTCCCTTTTGGCTTCTTTGGCGATTTCTGATCAAATCGTTGCGATAGATATTGTCTTGTGATGTCATCGATGCAGCGAACTACAATTTCCGGGATGTTCGACAAGACCTCGCTCAGACTATACGAAGAAAACTCAAAGCCAAGGTTCTCGGAATGCTCCGCGAGTGTGATGTACGCTTGCAGCAGCTCCTTGTACTGCAGAGGGTCGAATCGCTCAGCGACTTTACGCAGCGACTGGAACATCCAGAGCAGCGCAACCACAAAGGGTGAACCAACTGTACCATCGACAAAGGGGAGAGTGTGCACCACCAACCTTATCAAACTGCTGCCTCAGCTCCGGGATGAAATCTTGGATGCGATGAGCCAGCTTCTTTAATATATTCAGCTCGTGCAGATTCGCCGTCGAAAGCTGTTTCCGCAACGCAATACAAATATCCACCTAGATCCCGGATGCGTAGGAAGTCAGGCTCAGCTGCAGAGCAGAGCTAGAGTACTCTCGCGCAGGCTTACCGCAGTCGTAAAGCTGTTGTTTTGGAGGGCGTCGTTCATTCGTTGCTCTTCTTCGAAGAACTCCAGCACTTGATTGCCGTGGTCGATAATCTGTGTGCACATTGGCGAGCGCGCAAGATTCATGAACTCAACCGGTCGCACTGAAGAGTTGCAACTCAAATGCGCCTCCTCCTCCTCCTCTTACCTCTTCTACTCGATCCCGATTTCTCTTGATTTTCACGATCTCCAGGGAGCTGAAAACCACAGCAGATGAGAAAACGTCAGCTGTGAACAAGGAGGGATTCCTGCCGACCCAAACACACATCCAAACCTGATGATAAGGTCGTTCCTCGCCGACACGAGCAGACGACGACCGTTCTTGACATGAATCTGTGCGCGCACTAGATCCAAATCCACTTCCTGCACCTGCTTCATCCCCTGAATGAACGCATCATGGTTCGCGCGAACGTCGTCTGCGAGCTTCGTTACGATCACGTCCTTGGCGACATCCACGGCGCTGATCTCGGTGCGTAGAAACTCATCCAATTCGTCCCGACTCGTAGGAATGCTTTCCTGATAAGCAGCACATACATACGAGTGAATGCCATCAGCGACCTGAGCGGGGTTCATTTTGTGCTTTCATTCGAGAGGACGTACCAGCATGTGCGCGACAGCATCAAAGCTCTCCGTGAAGAACCGCGGATCCAGCGTCGTGAGAATGTCATCATCGACTTTCGGAACCAGCACCGACAACAAGTCCTATCGTCACCGCACACACACGTCATATCGCCATTGAGGTCTGGGGAAGCGTAGAAGAGGGGGAAAAACAAAATACTGCGCATGCATTACCGTCCGCGACGATTGCGCTGGAGACTCCACACCCATACCGTTAGCAGATGCACTGACAGATTCGTCTCCGTTTCCTCCTTCAGCGATGCCGCTCTCCTTCGCAGGACTTGGAGACTGGGCGAACATGTTGCGCGGCGCGAACTTCTTCATCCACTGCTTGTCCTTGAGTGCCGAGAGCGACGGCAGCTCGTCCACCAGGTCCATGATATCCATCGACCGGCGGTGTCGGGACGCCGGCGCCACGACTGCATGCACGTCCTCCGCTGTCTCCTGCTTCTCCTCGTCGGCTTCTGCATGCAGAGCCACGCCGCCGACGCGTCCGTTCACCCACGCGTCCATTTCCATCGTTTCCCTTTCTTCGAGTTGAAGGTAATGATGATATGTCCGCATTTTGCCGCTTTGAGTTGGGTTGCGAATATGCGTTATCACAGGCAAACCATCTCGACACTGCTTTCATTGATGCATCCTGCGCACCGCGATAGTGCTTTTTATTGCAGTCCTGCATTGCGGATGTATGCAACCCATTCTGCAGCGCACATCGCTTTCAGGAGGTTTATGCCGCACTGAAGGGGATCATGCAGATTGACATTCGTTATCGGAGGTGTCGACCCAAACCCGTTCGCTGTCCGCAATATCCTTCCATCTGAGGTTTAGAAGGCACCACACATTGCTTTGCCCAACAGCATTTGCGGTTTCGTCTGGGTTACAAGAGAGAGAGAGAGAGAGAAGCATGAGCAGCGACGGCGTGAGTATCGGTGAGCGCCACCAGGTGTCGGACGCCACGAAGGCGCGCGCAGAGGAGCTCAAGACCCAGGGCAACGCAGCGCTCGCGCAGTTCAAGTTCCCCACGGCCGTGGAGCTCTACTCGGCGGCCATTGAGCTCTTCCCGACCGCGATCTATTATGCGAACCGCGCCGCAGCCCACATGAAAACCGAGAGCTACGGGCTCGCGATCGACGACGCGTCGGCGGCCATTGCGGTCGAGCCAAGCTACATCAAAGGTTTGTTTGTGCGCTATCGAGATACACGCCTGCGTGCGGAAGATGCATTCATAACTGGGATGTGCTCATGGTCTCAAATGACATAATTGCTCGTGCAGCGTACTACCGGCGCGGATCGGCCGAGCTGGCGCTTGGACACCACAAGAAAGCGGTGAAGGACTTTAAGTTGGTCGTGCGGATGAAGCCACAGGATAAAGATGCGCGTGCGAAACTCAAGCTGTGCGAAAAGATCATCAAAGAGGCGGCTTTTGCTGCTGCGATCCAGTCCGAGCGCAACTTGCCGCTCTCGGAAACCATCGATGTCAACGGAATCGGTAACTGCTTGATGTGTACATTTTCTTTTCCGCATGCAGGTAGTAACCCTTTTCTTTTTCTTTTCGTATCGTAGTCGTTGATCCATCGTATGATGGTCCACACCTCGCAGCGGACCCGATCGCTACGAAGCCGGACTTTGTGGTCGCTTTGATGGACCGATTCAAGCGTGGCAAGTTGCTGCACCGCAAGTATGTGATCCAGATCCTGCTGGCGATGAAGAACATTTTCTCGAGTCTGCCATCGCTTCTTCGCGTCTCGCTTCCAGATACGCCAGACGCGCATGTCACGGTCTGCGGCGACACCCACGGCCAGTTCTACGACGTGTGCAACATCTTTGCGCTCAATGGCATGCCATCGGAAACGAACCCATATTTATTCAACGGAGACTTTGTGGATCGCGGTTCGTTCTCGTTTGAAGTGGTGCTGACGCTCTTCGCGATGAAACTGGTGTTCCCGAACCATGTCCACTTGCTCCGCGGCAATCACGAGTCCAAGAACATGAACAAAATCTACGGCTTCGAAGGCGAAGTCAAGCACAAGTACGACGATACGGTGATGCAGCTTTTCACGGAAGTGTTCAATTGGCTCCCGCTCGCTGCGGTGCTCGAGAATAAGGTGCTGGTCGTCCACGGTGGACTCTTTAGCGATGAGAACGTGACCCTCGCGGACATTGAGAAGATCGACCGCAACCGGGAACCTCCAGAGAGCGGTCTCATGAGCGACCTCATGTGGAGTGACCCGCAGCCATTCCCTGGACGCGGTCCAAGCAAGCGCGGCATCGGTCTCTCGTTCGGTCCAGACATCACAAAGTCGTTCTTGGCGTACAATGACCTCGGTACGGGCTTTCTCTCTGCTGTGCATGGTAGACGCGACCATATGGACTTTTACTTACGCTTTCTTCTTCGTTGCAGAATTGCTTGTGCGCTCTCACGAAGTCAAGGACGAAGGCTACTTGGTGGAGCACGATGGCAAATGCATCACGGTGTTCAGCGCTCCAAACTACTGCGACCAAATGGGCAACAAGGGTGCGTTCATTCGTTTCGAGAAGGACATGAAGCCCCGGTTTACACAATTCACGGCTGTGGTGCGTGCTGCTGCTTTGCACTGTTTTACTCTCTTTCGACGTGTTTTTGTATCGCCCAGCCAACTGACGTGTGTGCATTCTGTGTTGCTGCGCTTCAGGAACATCCTCCAATTCGCCCAATGGCGTACGCTGGCAACATGGGCGGCATGTTCGGATGAGCGAACAGAAGGATAGAAAAGTGCTTTTCCATATCGTCGATGCGTCTCGTATTTTTGTTTTTCCTTGTAGTTTCTCGCCTGTTGTGCCGTTTAAAGGGCAATGGAAACATGAAAAAGAAAGAGGAGGCTGACACATGAAACAAAACAAAACCATTAGATCTGGCGCCAAAGACACCTGCATTTCCTTCCTTCTCTCAGTGATGTCTCTGCAGCTGATTCATCAACATGGTCGCATTTTCGCGATACACAGCGGAATCCCTGGCACCTAGTTGCGCTTTATAAAACAGTTTCGTGGCGTCCGCAGTGAGCGCTGGGAAACGAGAGCGAGGTGGGGGGGGAGGAACCCAGTTCGCGAGCGGTGCCAGAGCGCAAAACACTTCGTCGCCGTTGAGTTCAGCGAGGGCGACAAACAGCGTTTGCGTCGCGATGACCACTTCGCTCGGAAGCGCCGCACTCAAAAACTTGCTGCATGTGGTCGTCACCTCAGGAACTACAGAGGTCACAGCGCTGGATTGACTGCAGACCGTGACAAGGCACGCCAGCGACGCGAGCAGCAGTTGGATCTCTTGGCTTTTCCGTGTCCGCTTCTCGGCTTCTAATGTGCTGGATGGAGCGCTCGGACTGTCATCTGTATCGAGCAATAGCATGGATCGAGTCAGCTGCGGCGTGCTCTCTCTCAGCTCGATGGCTCTCAGATGGGAGCGCAGCGTCGGCCAAACGTTCTCAACAAACCGATCGCCGATGAAATCTCCAGCGACACGCGCGAGTGTGTTCAGCAGTCGGATCGTCGCCGTCAAAATGGGTTTGTTGGTGACAGCAAGGCGATGCAGAATCGATGACCAAATGCGATGAATCAGTGGCAGCAGCTCTTTCCGCGAGTCTCGCAGAAGAAGCACCCCTTCTTCGATGATAGAGAGCACGAGGCAGCACGCGATTGGATCCGATTCCGACAGAAAGTGCCCTGATCGATCCAGGATCTCAATGATGAGCGTCGTGTAAATAGACGAACCTTCGCTCGGTTTACTACTGTCTGCATCATCGCCACCATCCATGGTTTCGCGCTCGTCGTACTCCACAGGCATGGCACCTTTCATGCTCGCTTGCTCTTCATCTCCTTCACTTACAGGAGGTTCATCAACGAGCTGCACTCTGTCCTCCTCCTCCTCGTCGGCTTCATCGTCAAAAGTGCTTTCATTGCTCAAAATGCGGATCTCCTTGATGAACTGTTTCAGTTGAGATCCTGGTTTCTCAGCCATCGATAGAGGAGCACCGCCGCTACGTACTGGCGCTTGGTGAGCGTTTTCGCGCGTGTCTTCCGTCATACTGGACAGCACCAGTTTCAGCGCGCGGAGCAAACTGCGGATATATGGGGAGTCCTGGTACGCATCCACACTTCGCAGCAGCGAGTTGGCAACTTCATCCACCAGTGGCAGAGACGCGATCTTCGTGTGGCGAAGCAAACCTTCGACCACCAAAGCCGTCAGCGGGAACTCTTCCAAATGTTCGAGACGCGAGCACAGCGCGTCCACGAAATAGTCCATGTTGGCTTCAAAGAGGGCTTCCACCGATGCGTAGCCACAGAAGTAGTAGATTTTGTGCAGTGTCGTCAACGCTGCACGCTCGACCTCCACATCTTGCGAGCCCAGTTTCTCTACGAGCGGGTACAACACGTGAAGTAAGAAGACCTCGAAGTCCTTGTGGAGAATCTCAACGCAAATGCCGATGCACTCGACCATCAGAGCGCGCTGAGCAACGTCGGGCTTCTTCGGGCTCCTTTGACGGTGCATCCTGTCGTTGTTGTGCTCGTTCCAGGCTTCTAATAGCAGCAGATCTTCGAGGATTCGACCCACAAGGTGAACGTCAATGACTCCTGCGTCGTCATCGTCTGACGCATCCGCTGGTAGCAGTGCCAGAGTCTCCGCATCGGGCAAACGCTCCGATTCTGCTGACGCTCGATGCTTCTTCACGTGCGCCTTCAACAAACCATTCAGTACCAGAAAAACCTCGGCATGGCGGTCTCCCATCACCTCTTCGTTGTAGAGCAGCATGAACGCGCAATCGATGAACAGCGCTGGCGTACAAACTGAGCCAATCGCATGGAGTAGTTGAGACGCGACTTTCACGGACTCTTCTTCGTGAAAAAAGCGCAGTCGCTTTTGGAATTGCGACGCGACGAGTGTATCCTCGCTCCCACCTGCTGCACTTTCGCCGGCTTTGTATTTCTGGTGAAGGATCAGGTCGATATCGATGGCATCGAATTCCATAATGCGACAGAGTGCCGAGTACATGGACTCCATCGAAGCGTCCAAGTGAGAGCCCAACCGCTTGCCGAGAAAGCTCACGTACCCGATAAGTTTCCGCATCAAGCTGATACTCACGCTCTCGAGCTCCGTGGAACTCTTCAGCGACAGTGTGGAGAGATGCATTTGGAAACGGTCAGCGAACATGGGAACCATTTGCAGCCATTCCTCGACGGAGAGCTCCGTTTGAAGCGTCTTGATTACTGCTTCTGCACTCACAGCGACATCGCGCATATCATCGACACGCAAAACCAGTAGCTCTTCGTAGCATCGGAAAAACGAATCTTTCAGCGTCACACGCGCAGACAAGACCACCGCGCCACATAGCTCTACCATCGCACGGCGAACCCGCCACGATCTCTGATACATCTGGGAGCCAAAGAGCTTGGACAAAATGATATCGACGTTCACGGTCGTTTCTTCAAGCCACTGATCGCGGACCGACTGCTCACTATCTCCTTCTTCTCCCGTTGCTGCTGCCACTTCTTTTTCGCTCTTTTGGTGCTTCATTAGTGCTCGGAGCGCTTCAATCGAAAAAGACGTGCTGTCGCGCGTGCTCTGGTTGAACTCGTCGCTAATGCACAGCTTCATGGACGCTGACAGGCACTGGAGCGCAGCGACCACCACGTTCGACGTCTGCTGCGGGGCGTTGATCGTCTTCCACATGCCCACAGAGACGCCGGGAAAGAATTGGCGCAGCAGCTCTGCGTCGTGCAGAAACGCCATCACACGACCCAGATTCTCAACCGCAAGCCTCGCCACAGGGCGGCATTTATCGTGCTGTCCGACGTGCAGCAGACTCGACACAAAGTACGCGAAAAAGTGGATCTGCTCCGTATTCGCGGCTGCGCCTGCAGTTGTCAAGCGCATGTCGTCCGCCTTGCCGCTTAGGAGCAACTGCAAGCACGAGAGAACATGCAGACGGAGCTCTTCCGACTGCATCTGAAGCGACCGATTCGCGGCGCGTTGGTCCTGGCGATCGCCATTCGCAGTTAAGTCCACCGCAGCGTCCGGGGTGGGGAGGTAGAGCACACAGCTCTGCAGGAACCCAAGCAGCTTCTGCTCGCTGAACGACCGGATCTTCAGCTCGCAGCGCGCTAATATACGCGCAAATACCAGGAAAATGCTCTCCTTCACGCTGCTGTCGCTCCCCGAGACTACGCCGTGCAGCAGCTTCTGCATCGTGAGCAGCATGATGTCGTCCATGGTCGCGCTCGAGGGCACATTGCCGCCGAAAACGCTGTTGCGGTTGGTGAGCTGCTTCTGCTGCTGATCTTCTTCTTCGCGCAAGTAGAACGCTGTGAGGTCGCTGCATGTCGCGCGGATCGCCCGTGCGTCTTCGTCTGTGAGCGTTTGCAGCTGCACGAAGCGCGAGAGACGCGTGCAGAGCGCCACATACTGCGCGATCTCCATGTCGGCGCTTCCTTGCTGCAATGTGATTTCGCCACTCAGCAACTCGATTGATGACAAGCAGAAAGTCTCATCATAGCGTGCTGCCATTGGCTAAAATGCATGCATCGGCGTCTGATTGGCTAAAAGGTTCGACATCCGCTCTTTTGGATACCTATTAATGCCTCCTCTCTAACATTACGCAGGAGAGAGAGAATGGGGAGGAGAGAGCAGCAGCACGCGGAGCTTCTCGCGCGGCTCGCGGCCGTCCAGCAGCAGCAAAAGCAGCGGCATGCGGAAGCGCGGTCATTCGTGGACGACCCGGCAGCGGAGGAGAAGGTCGCGGTCGAGAAATCGTTGCGGGAGCTGCTGCTTCTTACTCCGGAAGTGACGGTGCTGAGTGCGCAAACGGGCGGCGTTGTCGAGCGAATCGCCAATGCGAACGAAGTCGCCGAGAAAATGACGCGGGAAGTGCGGCGAATTGATATCATCCAGTCGCGGATGAGCTCTTGCCTCACGCAGTCTAGCCAGCTGCTCAATCTACGGAACGCGCTGGTGGGTATCCGTCGAGCGATGCAGCACCGCAATTACCCCGAAGCCGCGAAGTTTCTCAAGGAGCTGAAGGAGATCGAGAGGATCATGCCGCTGGACGTCGCGGACAAGCTGCGTATGGATACGATTGAAAACGACCTCAAGGGGATCATCGAAAGCTCGTTTGAAGAAGGACTGCGTGACGGCGAGAAAGCGAAGATCCAGATCTATGCGCCGCTTTTCCAGATTGTGGGCAAGACCTACGAAGAGCGCGGGTACCAGCAGCTGCTAGCGTACGTCAAGTCTTCTCTCGATGCGCAGCTTTCTGGCATGACGACAGGCTCATTCAGTACACGGGAGCAGATGGATCACTTGACGACGATCTTCAACCAAGTCGCGGCGGTTTCCCAAGAGTACGACCAGCTGATGAAGAGCTGTTTCCATCGGGTCTCCGGCGCGAACCGCTTGATCAAAGAGATCTACGGGATCGGCGAGAAGTGCTCGGTGGCAGTGCTAGGCGCATATATGCAGCAACGTAGATTCAACGACCGAATGCAGACTGCGAAAGTTGTAGCAGACCAATCAGCCACCAGCACTACCGCTGCAGGAGCGGGTAGTAATGTGACTCCAAGGACCTCGCAGACTGGGCAGCCCCTGCGCTCGCCAAGGGCTGCTTCCGGCAGTGCTACAGAGGATGAGATCGCGGTCTTGAATGAACAGCTGAACGAAATGGCGCTTGTGATTCAGCATACGCAGACCTACGAACGGTTCATGCGGTCGCGCGTCGTTGTTGTTGAAGTGGGACAGAGCGACGCAGCCGCGGATGCCCACCCCCAACAAGTGCTGCCTGCAAGTCATGAGAGTGAGCTGGGGAAGACTGTGCAAGAGCTCGCTGGATACTATTGCTACTTTGAAAACGATTTGCTGAATAAAGCCGCACAGAAGGCGTTCCAGTGGGAGGAGATCCGGTATTCCTCGGGCACGTCGACTACGATCCCAGCTCCAGGCGACGAAGTGGTCACGTTCCCGATCTCGTCCGCCATTGATGAGATCTTTTACGTGTCGAGAAACTCGGGTCTGCGCGCGTTAGCGACGGGTCATGTGGACTGCGCGGCTGGTGTATTGAATATGATCAACACCGTTCTGCGGGATGCGTTAGGTGACACGATGCGGATGCGGATCCGGAACATGGGTGCGTACGTGAAATTTGATGCGGACACGGGACTCCTTGGCGCGTCGAGCCAATTGCGCGATCAAATGCAGCAGCAGCTGGCGAAACTCAGCAAAAACATGGGTCCCATCCAACTGCCCACGGCGACAACTCCAGCGCCGGAGATCCGGAAAGAGCTGGGACCGGATGTGGTCATGAACAGCTTGGAGGCCACTGCCGACTACATCGTACAGATCAAACGTGAGTTCGAAGATGAGCTCCCCCAGGATTTCCCAGACGTGCCGAAACACATCCTCACGTGCTTGAGTGGTCTTGAGGACTCGTCCACCGAATTGAACCAGCTGTTAGTGGCGTCGCGCAAGAAGTTGTGCAAGATCTTTGAGCCAAAGATCACCACGTTCCTCGGCGGATTGCTGACTGCGAACTCGAAACGCCCGGCGGTGCAGTACGAGCTGACCGAGCAAATGTTCACTTTCAACGAAGCCAACGACCCGTTTGCCCACCACTTTGTGGTTTGCATGCGCGAACTGCTGGGCTCCTTTAAGGGGACGCTCTCGGTGACCAATTACAGCCGTCTCGTGGAGATGGCTGCGGTGTGCACGACCGAGATCATTGAGAAATGGTTCGCTTCTCGCTACGTTCGCTTCAATCAGCTCGGCGCACTGCAGTTTGACAAAGACATTCGCGTGCTGAGTTCGTTTTTCGGGGAGAGTTGCGATTGTCGGGAGGTTTTCGCCGTGCTGACGCAGACCGCAGCAGTTTTGAGCGTGGACAGCCCCGACGACGTCCTGGATTCGTTTGGTCGGAA
This sequence comes from Globisporangium heterothallicum, assembly GCA_023334155.1. Classification (NCBI taxonomy): domain Eukaryota; phylum Oomycota; class Peronosporomycetes; order Pythiales; family Pythiaceae; genus Globisporangium; species Globisporangium heterothallicum. The sequence continues at coordinate 3,298 of JAASGH010000071.1, read as the reverse complement.
GTCTCGTGGCGTCGAATGGAAACTGTCGGCGGCGCGCGTGAAAGAAGTGCTCGCTCGACGGGTGGAGTTCGCCGACGCCGCGATCAACAAGTTGAATTTGTCCTTGTAGGTCGAGATCGAAGACCAAGTCGGAGACTTGAACTTCTTGCTTGGAGTGTTTGAAGAGATAGGATGACACAAGGAGGGTGAACGATAGGGTCACAGCGAGTCTGCTGACGAGAACGAGATATTTTGAAAAGGAAAGCGGATGGTGTGGTGGCAAGCAGCCAGCATCCTACGAAAGATAGGCAAACAATTTCTGCAGTCCGTCCGTCCACTTTGCGCATGGCTTCATGCAGCATCCGTGGTTTCCCTCTTGCATCACCATCATTGGCCGCATCTGAATGCAGCACACATGCAAGATTGGCATTTGACTTTTTTGAGTTGTCTTCCTGTTTTTGCCATGTTAATCAATCACAATGGCAAATTGCGATTGTGGTCGTTTTTTGCACTGACTTAATCCAACCCGACTTTGCAGCGTACTGTGTTATATTATATTTTTGTGTTAGTATTAATTGTGATCAAACAGCTATTGTTCGAATCAACACTTAGCCAATCATGGATTTTACACCTCTTTTAACCCAATCGCTTGACTCGAACGAAACAGCGTGACCCAATAGAATACCGACACTCAAAGTTTCTATATAAATGATTTTGGTGGTTCACCCGAATGACCCGGTTCAAACCGGTGCAATCTTTTTGGGAAATGCGTTGACCCGATTGTCGTACCTTCCACTCGAGCGTGCGACATGTTTGCTGGACGGTGGCAGCAGTCGGGTTTGTCGGGTGGCGAATACTCCAGAAACCAGGAACCAGTCCAGTTGAAGCGACTTGTCTCTGTTTCAGGTGCTGAACATTCAGAAAGATTCCGCCTCCTTCCGCTTTCCGTAACGACTCGCATTCCTCTTCCTCTTCTTCCCCACACACACACAAAAGCATCTGCTACTTCACATCTCCGCATCATGTGGCAACGAGTTCGCGGCGTCGCGCTGCTGGCGCTAAGCTGGACCGCATTGGTGTCCGCAGAGGACACGACGAGGTACGTAGCGACAACAACGCCGTCGACGAGCTGCGACAGCATGCATCTTGCCAGGAACGATTGGATCTGATGTGCACGCGCATTGTGTTATCTGTGTAGTGAGCTTCGCCGACTTGTGACGTTGTCGCGCCATGGGAGTCGTGCGCCGAATGACGTGATTGAGCGCATTTGTCCCACGAACGTGGACAACCTCAAGGCGTACAAAGTGCCGCTCGAGCAATTGACGGAGATCGGGATGCGTCAAATGCTCGCTGTGGGGGAGCATCTCCGGAAAGTGTACGTCGAAGAGAAGAAATTCCTGTCGCCTAGCTTGAATGGAGTGAACCACACCCATTTCGAGACGTATTTCCGCTCGGATGCTGCGACGCGGTGCTCACAGAGTGCGACGGCACTCGGCTATGGTTTGTATCCAGATGGCACTGGTCCACCAGGGTTCCCTCATCAACCCGTGCCTGTGACCATGCAGCTGTTGAAGAATGAACACGAGTTTGCTGCGCCAAAAGGACCGTGCAAGTCGACGTTGAACGCTGATCTCCGTGTGTACGCGGAAACCCGTGCGCTGGAGTTGATCGACATGAACAAGGAGATGCTGGAGAAAGTGAGTACGGTGTGCGGTGTCCCCCTGGAGCAAATCCCGACGATTCCAGGAGGGGAGGATCTTGTGCTGGGTGTGAAGGATATCGCCGACATGTTGATCTTTGATCGCGATGAAGGGCTGCCACTAGCGAAAGGACTAACTCCAGAAGTGAGTGCGCAGATCGAGCAGTTGGCGTTCCAGAACCTCATGGAGCGCTACTATTCCACCGACCGCGAGATCACGTACTGGGTTGGCGGCTTCTCGGATCTGCTGCTCAGCAACCTCAACTCGGCTGCGAACCCGAGCTCGCCTTCGCCAGGACAATACCGCTACTTCTCCTACCATGGTCATCGTGAGCTTCTCCATGGACTCGGCAAGATGCTTGGTTGGACGTTCCAGTTTGAGGGACTGCCGGAAGCACTGGGCATGACGTCGCTCCACCCGGCGACAACGCTGATCTTTGAGCTCCACGCGCGTAAGCATGCGGAGACCGGCGCCGAGTCGTATTTCGTGAAGACGTACATTTGGTCGCCTAAAACCGAGCGGGAGCAGGTGAAGTTGGAGAAATGCTCGTCGCTGGAGTGTCCACTGGGCGAGTTCAATGCGATCGTTTCGAGCCACGTCGCGAAGACCGGCACGTGGCAGGAAATCTGCAATTTCAGCCAGCCTGAAAGCCAGCACTTGGTGCAAACCACTGCCGCGGGTACGCGCAGCAGCACTGGCAATGATTCCTCTGATGGTGGCGTGTGGTCGACAGTGTCCAGCGGTTTGCTGCTCGTGCTCGGCTTTGCCTTCGCAGTGTGCCTTGTGTTTGCGGTCTACAAGGCGGTGATGCGCATGAACACGATGCGCAGAGAAGGGTATATGCCCATTTAAGTGCAGCAAAACCATGCAGCGCAGCCAGAGCGAATGAGGAACAGACACATAGTGAGTGAAACCACCCTTACTCCATAGCAGATGACACAAATATGAACACATGGATCCCTTCAACGACAGACCACAATTCCATTCTATAGTTGAAGCGTATCACCGCGTGGCAGATGAAGAAAACCTTTTAGCATGATTCTCGCCGCAATGCAGCGATGGCATGTGAGATTTGGATCCAGAGCCTTCACTCAAGCGAACTCATGGCAAAAATGCGACTTTTCCAGTCATGTTTGTGTGAATGTGGTTGTGCATTTCGTTGTGGTCGATGCATCGGTGCATTGCCGACGCGGGTCGACTCTCCGATGCCATCAAAGCATTTCGGACACGAACTGCACAGTCAGCGGAAGTGGATGCACAGGCGAGCAACAGTAGCAATGTGGGCTGCATTCGCAAGAAGAAAACCACTCAAGAACAGTCGACGATGAAACAGAGAGTATACTCGCTTTTCTATCACTGTTCGAGGCGAAGCGCCTTGAGCTTTGCTGCCAGGTCGTCCAACTTGCTCAACCCCTTCGCTTTCCCCTGGAAGATCCCGTTCTTGCCGCCTCCGCCTTTTCCGTCGATCACCTGGACCGCGTCTTTGCCGTGCTGCATGATGAACGGCGCCGGACCAGCGAGCAGGAACATCCCCTCGCTGCGCACTTCCCCTACTGCCAGCACGAACACCGTCTTTTCCGTCGCGCTCCCCAAGTGGCTCAGGATCGCTTGCAGGAATG